>JANSTS010006173.1:42175-56798 GCA_026546915.1 Sylvicola fuscatus | reverse complement strand
CTAAAAAAATAAAATTTATTTACTAGAAATCGATGTAAAGCTTTGTTAAAGTTCGCACGACTACAATACCAACTTCGGCCACAAAAAAGGTAAATGCATGAAACATGTCAAGAGAAACAACAAAAAATCAAATTTCCTGACTTGTTGCCTACGAAGCGTCCACTCCACATAATTCTTCAGCATATACGACAGCCCCTATGTATAGGCTTAAGTTAAAATATTCAAAACCAACCCCAGAATACGAGCGTAATACGACAATATGTGTAAATAAATGTACACAATTTTGAATGAGTATGTACACAGAAATTGGGATCGATAAACGTGGCGAGTCAAGCGGCCCATTTCGTTGCATGTTTTAATCACATCAAATACATTTTTATTTCATCCCCCTACCCCGTGTGACAGGACGCAAGGTAGCGCGCGACGCGACGCGACGAAGCGTTTGTTGCGCTTATTCCAAGTAACGCTTCTTAAGTTTCTGCTATAGCATACAAATCGCGTCTTCTTGCCGTGATAATCGTCATCCCTCATCCCTCCACTCTCCACCATTTGTTGTTTCTCTTGTTACGCGGTTGCCATCTACCAGCCACACAACAGTTCAGCCTTTTGTAATTAACTGCAATGTATACTGGCGATATTTGTGCATGCGAAACATGCTAATGGATGTATGATGTGGCAGGTGAGACAATGTGTATGGTCATTTGAACTAAGAGTTAAGTGTAGTACATGCTTCCATACAAATGGATTGCCTTTTAAATGCACGACTAATTCATATAACGCCACGAGAGTCCATTGAATCGAAAAATCCTTTTAAACTAACACAGCAAAATAGGGGTGAAAATGGGCTGCTTGTAATGTATTATGTACTTTGCTTATTACCGTCACAAATGACAATGTACGTGTTGTGTAATGTGTGTGAAACACCTTTCTTATGTTATGAGATGGCCCAGATTCACGCAGAAATTAACAGACAGAACTCTGCAGCATGTCAAGAAAATGAAGCTATTTCACTTTTGTCATTTGTCAACTCTGAAAGCACTATGCAATGAAGTAAGAAAAGAACGAGAAAAGACAAGATGTCGACTTCATTATTATATTCCGATATTATTTCTTCTCAACTTACAATGTACAAAGCAACATCAACTCGCCAAACGAATATCAGCCTTCGGACATTTCAATGCAGGATTACGCTGTTCCGAATCAGATTTCATCAACAATTAACAGTTTTCAATCACTAGAATCCGCCCCCAAAGTGAAAAAGGGGTGGTTTCCCATTCCGACCGCCGGTAGGGTGAAATGTGTTTCAATTCGCATTTCAAAATATCGCATGGGGCAAATCATACCATACCCCGTACTTTTGTTCTTTAATTAAAACACTCTGATTTTCCGCCCAGAGGGCAACAACATGCCACTGATCCTTGCGTGGCACCACTGCCGCATGGAATTCTCGTGCTATCATTTTATATTGTAGTGTATACATGTGAGTGTGTTTTGTTGAACATGATATTCGATGCAAAAGTGGGTCTTTTCCATTTAAAATTCACTCGAATCCAACCAGTGGCCTCTACCCCACCAAACATTTAAACAGTTCCTGTTCAGCGCTATTTCCAATACGAATATACATTTTGAGCCAAATCAGAACTGAGAGCAAGCAGCAAAATTTTAATTGATAGATTCAAACTGAATTTTTTGGTGAAATTGATCGACGGATATTTAATGTTCTATACAGATGTGTTCAATAAGCACATTCACAAGCATATACCACATTTATGTTTTTGGATTGGGGTGGCAGGAAAACACCCCTATATGTATAGTGTTTCTGGTGCAGAAGCATTTGAATTGAAACTTTTGAATTTGTGATTTGTACACTGGCTAGATGAAACCGTGGGTGAACTGATGGAAGTTTAATAGTCAGACAGCTTTAAAACCTCCAATCTTACTGGGAATAATTAATAATTGATAAAACTGGATGAGGGTGGCGTGCGAAATTGTGTGCATAATTGAAGGGTTGTAAAATTGTAATGAATGGTGACGCTCAATAGAGAAAATTTTAAGCTAGTTTGTGTATATTATAAATGACTTTTTTCAACTGGGTAAAATAAGAATCAGAAACGTTTTTTTGAGAATAAATTTCTTTTTTTATATACTTATATGTAATTACGATTGATTTAAGCAATTGGATCCTGACCTCTATTTCAATGTATGCAAAATCAATTATCTTTTCTTTATATCGGCAATTCTGATTAAAAGAAAACATATGTTTTTTCAGAAGGTTAATGCTAATTCAATAAACGTTTGCACACGAAATCAGCCGGCGCAAATTCCGCCTGTCGTACTCTAACCGAAGGTGAAATTTAAATAAAACATTGATTTTTATCTGTACAAATTGTCTGCAAAAACTGAAATCATATAAATTTAGATGCATCGACCAAACAAGTGCAGAAGTTCAGCGCCGCGACATTGCGACATAGGAATTTGTCGTGGGATGTTTTTGCACACAAAAAACGACGAAAACAAAAAGTGTTTAAAAATATTTCTTTTAAAGTGACACTGTTCAATGGATTCCGATCACTTCTCACGCAATTCGCGTAATTAAAAGGAAACCAAATTAAGATGCGGTGCGGCTAACCGTTCGGCTGGTTCGTTTCTTGAGGTCATCAAATTGGCTGGCGAGCGTCGGTTGCACACGCAAGTCATTGGTCCCGCCAGCCGCAAGTGTGCAGTATTCACATGTTATTTGTTTTAGAACTACTTGGCCGTAGGTGTGTTTCCACCGAAAAACATCACGACTCGTGTTGTATGTTATGTTAAACATCACCGTCCCGGACAAAAATAAACAATACACAAGTTTCTGTGTGCAGGCTTTCATCTATATTTTTTAATTAACAAAGTCATAAATTTCAGATCATTATTTTTTCAGCATGTCTCCCGACACAAAATTCTCTGAAATTACAACAACGAAATTAAATTAAATTTTTTTTGTTGTTGAAGTTATTGGACTCTTGGACGTTGTGGTCATGCTTTTTTCTTTGCTGTCGGCGTTCATTGGCTCGTTTCTGTTTTCTCACATTTAAAGCGGCGAATTAAAGTCATCGCATCAATGTTTGGTAAATGACCAATCGAAAATGATTTATTTCATTAGTCAGACTAACAATTTCCTTTCTAATTTCGTCCTCCTATATTTGAACTTCCTATTGTCTGTGAAACGTTGCGCTTCCGCTCTGCTTCGCTTGTGTTCTTTTATGAAACGGTTCGATATGTCGTAGCCAATTGATAGGTATGTTTGGTAGCAGTCTGTTGCATTTTGTCGGTTCGTCGTCAAATATGTTGCCAACACGACGACAGTGGAGCAGTTTCGATTATCCAATGTTCCGGAAATGTATCTAATATTGTGTGTCTGTTTACTGGTGCTGCTGTTGCATAGTGCAACCGCCCCTTTTTCGTAACAGTTGTTTATTTTCCAAACGTTTAAATGTGTTTGATTTAAAAAATAATCAACAAACCCTTTGGTAGCAACTGCTGCTGCTTTGATGCCATTTTAAATGAGCTGCACCACGTTTTTAAGACGCTATAAAAACTCATGCGCGTCAAATAATGAACGAAAAATTGAAGCATAAATTCGCATGACAAGTCAATGCCAGTCGTATTTGACTGTCCCCCTCAAAGATCGTCCTCCTTATACCAAAGTCTAATATATTATTCAAGTTCAATATTTTGAAATTTTATGGGACGCTTTATGAATTCATGCAGCTGAAGCGTCCAGACGCAATAAAAACTGAATTGATTGTGTAGCGAATTCAATAAACATATATACCTACTTACCCCCCCCCCCCTCCATATGTTGCATACATTGCATTTATACGCTTCAACACACTCTTGTACGTTTCAAATTTAACCCTATCCTTTGCAAATAAACATATTTTACATTGGCATATCATTTTAAGAAGTCTAGTAAATCAAATGCCAATGCAAAAGAAGTTCTCAAATCGACAATAACCGGAAAATTTTCCAAGAAGTGAAAATCCGATTGCATGCAACTCAATTGAAAATCAATCGATAACCCGTTTGAGTCCTTTTTCTTGTATCATTTATTTATTCTGTTTGGATTTTGATTGATTTGTTTGCTATTTCGCATTTCACTCCTCTTCAATCCACATTGCCAAGAATGGCAATAGACAAATCACCATTTTCTGTATGCTTTTGTGGCGCTCCTGCTACCGTTCGCTACCGCGATGGTGTTAGTCGCTATTCCTTGTACTGTATTGACTATTGCCTGCAGCCCATCCCCCACATTGGCCATATCCTTTCGACACAGTACTCCGATTTGATCGATTTCTGTGCGAGTTCAGCCTCGCCAAAAGTGTTAGATCTCATCCACCTATTATACTTGTATGCGAGCATAAATTGTATGTGCTGGGAAATTTAATCCGACATACACGTAGACGTCATCGGCCCCCAAAATATATGGAGGATAGCCTTCGAATTTCCGTACGTATGAGCTGCACGTAGATTTCTGATCGCTTAAGGCCATGAATGAAATCGTAGCGCATGTTTGTGTCTGTCTGCAACACAAGATTCTCAACATTTACCTGGCAAATGGAAGTTAAAGCGAACGGAAACTCGCTTCGGATAATATTCACCGAAAATCAATCAAGGCCAACCAACCCACAGACGCGATATGTGTTGCTGAGCGCAATTTAGACACCAATTTTAATACCATAACAATCCTTTGAGTGATTATTAATTAACTGGAATCGATATTGTTTACAGAATCTTTCCAATCACTTATTCAGCATCATCAGTATTCTTAATCACATATTATCTTTCCCCGTGGACATGTGAGTGTATTTCAATATATATATTGATGAAGCAATAAATCGCACCGATTTTTTCATATTAATTCGCAATCCGTGCGGTTAATTACTCAATATTCAAAATTTACCAATCATGTCCTGCACTGCCCACCGAAAGGAAATTGATGAAAACGGAAGCAAGTGCGGTAGGGTGTAAACGCGGAAAGGACAACAACCTTTTTGCTGCTATAGTTAGGCCGGTAAATGTGCATAATATTCATACGCGAGTATGTGTTTTATATGTACAATGGCGCAGGAAATTAAAAAATGCGGGTGGCAATATCGCACGTCGTGATTACAATGTCAGTGAGTGGGTGGTAGATGCAATTTTCTGGCCATTTTTCCTTCGAATGGGGTGGAATATTTAAACGGCGGACTTGTTGTTTTTTACGCAATATTCTTTTATTAGTATATAGCAAACTGTTGGGTATGCTTGATAAAATTGCGTGTACTTTTATGGCCGTTACTGATAAATATGTTTCCGAATTCCGGTAATGTTTTATTTCTGGTTAATTCCAATTTGCATCATTGCTAATGGTGGTTTGTTGTTGAAAATACCAGTAAATTAAAAAAACAATGCTTTGTTGCCTTTTTCAATTGTTTTTGTTTGGTATTGTTTTACTTAACCTATTCGTTTTGATTTCAATAGATTTATTTTTCTTTTAATTATCAGATTTTCAGATAATTTGACATAATTTGCATGAGTTGAATCCATCACAACTACGAGTATTTCAGACAGAAATGAGATTAATTTAATGACCTAAACCATCATTTTACAAATTCAATGCAAATTTATACCTTTATCTGTCCCAACACTTTTTCTTTATCTTCCCAATTAAAAGCAATTCGTCTCAGATAGAATGGGGAGAAAGAAGAAAAGCCATATAAAAGAAACCTGCAGCACGAATGAAAAATGAAATTCAACACGTTCGAAAACGGTGATTGTATGTCTGTAAATTATGTAAATAAATTCCAACAGACAGTTATTAATTTACATTTATAATCATAACGTTAAACTCACATAATTGAACTATCTGCACTCGAAAAGTTGTGAAATGTGCGCAAATTATGCGACCAAGCGACTGCAAATGACGCGTGTTCGACAAGTAATAAAATTAGAAGATTCTACCCTTACGGGTGGGTGGCCGCCCTCGTTCTGTTGACAATTGAATAATAGAATTTGCACAGCCACACTGCATCTAACTTAATTATTGCGTTCAGATTTTTATGAAGTGTTTGAGATGGTGTTTCTTTTCGCATTTTCCTAGAAGGGGTTGAATTTTAGCAAATATTGAATTTAACAATTTTGACTGCGCAAACATCATCTATGGCGATGCGGATTGCAGACAAAACTCACCAGAATGTAATTTTCATTATTTTATGTAGCGCGGCAATAAGAAATAATTAATTAATTTTATAACACCCAACGTTAACACTCCGTTTAGGTAGGATATCAACCATTTCCATGTGTCAGAAGCTACATCAAGGAGCGTCATTCACAGTATTTAATTTCCAAGTACTCGCTGCTCTGGGCTGCATGACTCAAGAGCTGGCGCATGAGACATGCAATAGAAATGCAATAAATCGCATTCAGGTTTGACACAGACGCAAGAGAAAAGCGCGCACACTTTTTGTATGTTATCATTCTGCCTCAGCCATCCCGAATTCGAATTGATATTTTTAGCCATCGAGTCTCTTAATTAACTGCGAGGCTGCTGTAACTTAGTTATTGCCTCAAGACCAGTGCACTTCTTGGCTGTACCACAGTCAAATGCGTCTGTAGACGTTTGCAACACAATTAATTCAAGGTCAGGGCTGAAGCAACGACCTAAGCGCGATGCCATTATACGCACAAATCTTGTCATGTTGTTGCTGTTGCTTTAAGAACACCGAAAAAAACTTGAACAAATAATAATTTATGTGTTTTGTTCGAGCGCGACAAGAGAAAATTCTGAAAATCTTCAACGGTCTACCTCACCATACATTTCCACTCGCCAGCTTTTGGAGGAGGAGTATATTATTCATGTAGACCTTCGCATATGTGCGCTCACTGCCGAATGATAAATAGATAATCAGAGTCAAGAACTTTTAAAGTTCATTATTCTTGTGTGTGTCTTCAAAGTTTTCTGTTGTACACACATTTTTTTCGGGGACTTCTGTCAACGCTTTGCCGCCACAATTGCACAATGCAAAACACAATACGCGTCCTGCCCCTGCAGGATCGCGTTCTTTGAAATGCAATAAACAGCGGGTGTAAGTTCTGTCTTGCCTCTCCACCACGGCACGAATTATAATTAAATTAAATAGAACCACACGTTAACTACACATCTCCAACTAAATACATTCCGCCGCAGTGTTTGCATATAATATAACAAGACATATCTTCCTCGCTCTATGTAGCATCTTCTCATAAATTTTCCTTTGATCTATAAATAAAGTACATGTGCATACAGAATATTGAGCATGATATATTCACCTTCTTTTCGCTTTTATTGTGTGTACGGTTTTCTTTGGGGTTTGCTCTCTCTCCTTGTGTGCTGCCATGGACATATGACAGCATGTAAAACATATATTTAGTATATATGTGCACAATAAAATCGCGGTGCGCCTATATAATATCGCACAAGCGCGACCATCTCCGCGGATCTCGGCGAGTTCGTTCAATTTCTGCAGTTAGTCGTAAGAAAAACAAGAAGTACATAAACTGATAATATAGGGAAAATGCCACTGAAAGAAGCAGAGCAAGGCGACTTGGTTTCGCGGATAGGGATGCATCGCACCGTGCTTCCAGAAGCGCGCGGAACAACCAAGTCTGGGCTGTGGTGGAAAAACTGAGCAAACAATTTATATTGTCGGTAAGTTGTCACATTGAATAAATGTTTACAAACATAAAAAGAAAACAACATTCACTCGTACTCCATATAACATGCGGTGAACAAATACGCGAAAACGGATAGCGCAAAGTCGTCTCCCGGTTCACTTTACAAACCATAGAGACGCGAAGACAGAAAAAAAAAGGATAAAACCTCGCGGCGTACTTTTTTCCACGCGCCTTCAAGAAAATTCAAAGGAACAAGTGCAAACATATTTGAGTGAATTGAAAAGAAAAGCGCGGAACGCGGCAAAGGGAAATGCTCGCAACTTTAGGTTAATGTCATTAGAAGATAAATAAACTTTGAGTTTATTTTCTCCATTTTTTTCCCGTCCCCAACTCTTCTCTATGAGTCGTATTTACATTTCGTCCATTGAAGAGCACATGATATGTGGAAATGCATGAATCTCACTGGCTGACTCAGCCAGGAAAATTCGTGTGAATTCAAATCTATCCTTATTGCATCAAAAAAAAACAAAAACAACGAATCGACGAAATAAGTAGAGTTGAAAGAAGCGACGAAGCCCCCTAAATGATACACAAAAATAAAAAAGGAATTTCGCGTCGCAAAATGTCAGTGACTTCTCCTCGGTCGCTTTGTCCTTTGTATTACAGTGATATGAAGAAAGAAACTCACGTCACAGCTATCTAAGTGTCTCATACCGGGTTCAATAATTCCGCACATAATTCCACAAGCACTTAATGTATGAGCGACTACAATTTATACATGTAATTACATGCATTCACGTTTTTAATGATCGCTTTTTCGAGATGCATTAAATTTCGCGTGAAAATTTAATATGATACTCGTGAATGTATGCAATGACATATAAATGCAACGGGTGGTTTATGAAAACATTATTAAGTGCATGCCGTTTAACTTATAGATCTCATAAGAGAGTTTAAAATCTCGTGTCACAGAGACTGATGTGCAATGCATTAATTCACTTTTGTCATGATAAAAGAACACTTACCTCCCGCACAAGTAAGTGAATACGTTTGTACATATTCTTAGAATTTTATGAGCGCAATGAAACGACAGATTTTTAGTTATCATTGTCTAGACTTCATACGCTAGGAATAAAGTCTTTGAACGAAATATTTTATTATTTCTTTAAAACTTCCCTCAAATATCGTAATATATGCTGAAAGAAAAATTTGCCCACAAATTGAACAATAACAATAATTTTGATCTATTTGTAGATAAAAATTACTCATCAAACAAATACAATAAAATTAAAAATAAGTTCTAACCAAATGTATAACATCCCACGAAGCATCCCCATCTTCTGTGTAAAACATTTGCCGCGCCATTCGGGCTGTTTGTACGTAATTCAAATATTTAAGATACCCATCAATCTATGAAATAAGAACCATTGAAACAGATAAAACTATAAAACCGCCCCACTCGTATATATGTTTTAATGTTCTCTACCCGTAAATGGGAGCATTTAACATAGAAATACCATACATCAGTTAGGTAAAAAGGGCTGCACATAAATCAGTCGTTTTAAATGTTTCGGGAATAATTGATTGTAAGCCACAGTAAAATATTGCGACTTTATATAGTCAGTCAGTGGCGGTGGTAGACTGCTGAATGAGCTCCTCGCCAAGATGCCTGAAAAATGGTGTCTTGCGCGCCAACCCGCCGCAAAGTGCAATCGTGTCTTCAGTATACGGCTCCGCTGATCAGTGATAAATCTCTGGAATTGGTGTGCTGCCGCTGCTGGTGCTGCCATTGCCACTGCGCTTCTGATATGCACAATGATGTTTTCAAGACAGCCCAAGACATTCAAATGGCTGCGTCTGACTTTTAGAGGAACGGCGACTAACCGCACAGCACACATTCAAAATTATCATGAAAATCGCATTGTAATAATTCAATGGCAAGTCGCTACGGTCGCTACTTGCGATGTACTTGCTCCGCGAATATGCTTTGCATCTTTATAGGCAGCCAAGAAATGCGCGACAATGCAATGTGGGCCGCCTTGCAGCCAGATATCTTAATCTGGATTTCTCTATAATACAACATACAAGGACACTGCACGAGATGATGACATCTCTAAATTGTTGTATTTATAAATTTCATTTTCAATCAGTCTCCACAAGAAATTCTTGGCGTTTACTAAATTGTTTGGCTAGGTGGCCTTTAAATTGTAATAAGTAGCACCTGCCTCACAATTGAGTTAATTTTATTAAATTAAGATAAATATAATTTAATGTAATGACTTTTATGCGGAATGCAAGGTACACAAAGTTCGTAGAGGATAGTTTTACTTCATCATCATTAGCGCGATTGTGTGTAGCTAAGATATATTAACCTGTCGGTATTATAATGAGTAATCTTCCATATTCGGAGTGGTGAGAAATTAATTTCATGACTACATTCTTTGTAAGACGCGACGCTCGCGCTTGCGAATTCGGAATGAAGATAATATGAATTTGAAAATGCATCGATGACGTAATTTAATATATGACTTGAGGAAGATATTGCGCTTTTCACCTTGGTCACTAATAGGCTTTCGCGCATTTCATTAATTATGCCTAAGGGAAATAATTGTTCAATGTCAGCCGCTTTTGAGCAATGCTTCTATGGGAGATCAATAGAAAAATTCTTAACAAATATTTTTAAGAATTTTTTTTTTACATATAATTTTTTTCTCACAATTTTATGAATTTCAGTTAAAGTTCGCGATTTTAACGACAGTGTTAATCAAAAACGTCTTTCTGACAACACATCCTAAAAAAAATTGGTAAAATAAAGTGTTTTTAATTGGTCTGATTCCAATTGATAGCCATTAAACACGTTCGATGACACTTTTATTGATTTAGCTGTGGCCCACTTTAACACTCCTCAGGCCACCAAAATATGTAGTCGCGTTTTAAGGGCAAAAGAACGCATCAACAAAATTATAGCAATTATTCGAAACGTTCGGATTCATTTAAATTAATTTTAAACCGCAGTATCCCATTAATTACCGGCTAATTGATATAATTTGTATGCTCCGAAACAATTAATTTATAAATAATAAAGAGTCCGCGACCACTATATCTCACCTTCCCTGAGCCTCATTTATCGAAAATCTAAAAACGATTACAACATAAATTTTCGAATTGAATCGAATAGTGCGATATTGCATTTAATTGATTTCATTTAATTAAAATTTAATTGCTCAAAATGCAGCTGGCGCACATTAAATTAGATGACAAAAGAGCAGCTAGCACAATTCGTCGCGGTCGTGACCATCCGAACCATAAATCTCCAATTATGATTATTGTTTCCTTTCCAGTAAAACACAAAACGATGAAGGCCAGCACTGCCATAGACGCACGTTAGACGCTACTCGCACTACTTAAGTACCAAGTAAATGCAGTTGGCGTCGCGTCGCGTCTTTGTCGTTATTTTTTGTAATGCCAGAAATCCCAAATCTAGGATGTAACGATCGATTGTCTTTAACTGACGTGTGTGTGTGTGTGTGTGTGTGTGTGTGTACATATGTATATTGAACAGCTTGTGACCTTTTCAATAAATTCAGTAGTTTATTGTCGTTTGTCCAGCGTCGTCGACACATTGACAATGATGCGAAACACGAGCAAACTATTAGACATATGTGGTCATAAAACCCTATAGACATTGCATGACGAATGCGTATTTCAGTGTGTGCTTCACACATGAATATAGGGGCGCATATCATCAGCCTTGATTTAATTAAATCAAATGCAAATTTGAGTGCACATGGACAAAAGGAAGTCATAGTCACATACACACGATTATTAGCTGCTATTTAATCGACAATTATTTAATGGAATTCAACAAAGTACATTTATTCATATCAATCGTTTGTCTTTCGGTATGTTAATTTTCAAGGTGCAACGTGCAATTCTGATGCACCGCTTTTCCGATTTTGTTGTGCGCGCGACCTCCCCCTCCTACCTGGTGCTCCCTTTTCCCCCACCTGCCCCACTATTTCTCCCGCGCCATGCATTCCGACAAATGCGTATCTGTTGCGGAAAATATTCAATTTTGCGTGTCGATTATTTTGTGTTGCACTATTTCGTTGTGCAGCCGCTGTTTTGTGCATTATTTGCGCAACTTTACTTTAATGCTAATCAAAATCATATACTAATGAACACTGAAAGCTTAACGCGAAATTAGTCAGGCGAAACCGAATGGATAGACTCGTGTAAGTGCAGAATGCAAAACAGCGACGAGCTATCTTGTGTGTCATGTGTGTTCATCGCCCAAGAAGTGTGCACAATTCTATGGTAAATACTTCCGGTTGCAATTGAGGCGAGGGTGAAGTTATGACGGTCAAATTTGCCAACAAAGAATTACTTGCAAGACAGAAATAAACGCGTTTAACGAGTACTTTCGGTGTGCAATTGCACACAAAAATGGCCATTAAAATTCTTTCTTGTTTGTTTTTTGTTCTGCTACAAGATACATTACTTTGTGTTGCATTTACTTACAACTTTATTACTTTAGGATTTCTCCCGCGCTGCCACATTTTATTAAATATAATGCATTTTCAAAGCAAAATGCACTACACTATTTACTTTTATCAACTTAATAAATGGGCATTTCCTTCTTCACTTGGACGTGCCCATATATATATTTACTTATATCGTCGAGCTATTATTCATATTTAATGCGCGCTCAAGATGTTATGAGATGGGAAACTATGGCGCTGATACACTTAAAAGTGCAACACAAAACTGCACAAAAACAACACAGCAACTAAATAAATATAAATTATAGTAGCGATGTGCAGAAAATTGCATAAAATCGAGCAATTATTCGTGCGTCTCTTTTCTATATTTGTTTGTGTGTAATTTGTTGGCAAAACGCAGGTCGACAGCGATCTCACTTCTTTCTTACTCAAATAAGCATAATAGTTCACTAAAAACAAACGGACGTAGAAGTCCGGCTAGAAGACGCAGCGCTGCAACAATTCGCGGAGTATGGGACAGAAATATCGGCGAAAATCACAAAATAGCAAAATCTCGTGGAAAATAGAAGGCAGGGCTGAGCAGGGGCAATGGCGAACCGAATAAACAATCAAGAGACATTACTATCTTCTACACAAGCCAAAGAAGAGACCAAGAAAGTTATCTGGCAATTTATGTTTATATTTTCGTTGCAACGCTTTATGGAGTCACTGCATCTGTTTGTCTTTGTGTGCCAGAAGTATTTTATGTGCCGCAACTTTTTTTTTTATCCGCCAGTTGTTTTTTCGTCCTAAATTGATTATTATGGTTCATATATTTATTGGGGTAAATTTAAATACGCCAATTTCGTCTAATGGATTACTCTATTGAAATATTGAATTTGAATAAATTTTATGGATCGTTAAAGGGAGGATTTAGGTCCGCTAATGGGTCTTTTATATTTAAGATGTTTTAAATTACTTACAAACTTTTTGTGGTGGAATAAGTGTAGTTTCATAAAGTTGTAATTGAAATTTTTAATTTTACAAATTTACCCCTACCCTAAATAAATTTCGATAAATAAGTAAAACCATATAAGAAAGTGAAACAAAAACAATGACCCATTTTCCGCGCCTCCATGTCCCCACGCAGATGACCTGTTTTTCTCTACTGGATCCCAAAATTCCACCATTGATTTGTGACGAACTAGTTGAACGACAAGAAAAACTGGTCCAAACTTTGGATACAATATTCAAATTGTCTTTGAGTACTTTTGGAGGCGAGGGTGACGTCTTCGCGTTCTGCAGATAGATAAACGCGTGGCAAAACACAGCAATAAAAGTAATTTATTAAATACAGCATGAAGCGTTTTTTTCTAACAGCGCACGACGTCCTCGTTTAGACAACAACAGCATAGCATTTGTCTTTCACTAGTGTATGTAAATGCAACATACATATAGCATACAGCTCGCAACATACTCGCCGTCCGCAGAGTCGTACATTTATCCGATGGGAAGATCAATGGGAAAACTATGTGAAAAAGTTTGAATGCGGAAGCACTGCTAATTTATTTGAAAACAATAACAAGGACAATAATAGGATTGGATTATTTGTACAAATATATATTGGATTGGTTGGAATTTTGGGTCGGGCTCCACCGCCACCTTCGCATACATTCGCCCCATTCCCCCAGCGCTCGATTTATCTATGTTTTTATGAGATGATTTCCATTTGATTAAATTGTGTTGTTTATTCGCAATATTTTCTGCCTGTGTAATTCTACGCTGGTCGGCGAATTCTTGCGAGTTCCTCGTTCTTGCGGGGGATTGATGAGACGCACCACCAGGCCAGGCAAGGCCATCATTATTTCATCTGTAAAATGATAATGATTGGCCGAATGGTTTGCAATTTGGATTGGCTGTCTCCTTCAGTTTGGCTAACATTTCGCATTGTCTGGTTCGAACGAAGCACTAAGATCCCGCACATTCCAGATATTGTACACTGAAAATTATGTTTATAGGGATTTGGTAAATACGCTGCTAGGCACTGCCGCCATACGGTACTCGTGCATACATATGTGTAGGTCTCATTCAACTCTTGGCACATATAGGGCATCTAATCTTTCACAATCCCGATCGAATGTCTTGGGCTGTGTTATTATAAAGCGCCCTTGTTCAGTCGTTCCGAATTGATGCGGGTCACTTGTGAAGATATTATTATTAAGTATTTCCCATTTTTAAATTTCAATCTCGTCTTCCTCTGCTCCAATGTACGTATAAGAAAACTGTATGCTGCTGCGTCTTTGAAATTTATGATTTCCTTTTTGCGTGCACCGTTTGGCTCATATGTTTTCGTTCGTTTGTCTCCTTTTCCAGCTGGAGTTTGCTCGTCGTTCTGTGGTATTTCGACGATATATTTGGCCGTTGCAGGGCACATATCGGCGCAGTTTTCGTTTTTTCGTTTCTTTTCT
>JANSTS010006173.1:25881-38317 GCA_026546915.1 Sylvicola fuscatus | reverse complement strand
AACTGAATACATTTCAGAGAGCCAATAACGTTTTGTTGCTATGAATTAAGTTCTTGCTATTTCTTTTTAAAGTTTACTTGTATATAATCTTCTCAATTCAACAATATTCTCGGAAATGTTTATCAAGGTCAAGGTCATCATAAATATACTGCTCTTACGAGAATGCATTGTTATCTTGGAGATTAATGGATCTCTCAGAAATACTGCAGAACTTCCTTTAGATTGGTTTTGTAAATAATTTTATATAATCCAGGGTAAACTTAAAACAAGATAATTATTCTTTTTGACTTGTCTGAAACAAATCAAAGTTCATTATCGCGTTAAACACACATTTGCATTACATTTTAAAATGTTATTCCTCATTAGTACTGATATTGTACTAATGAAGGTTAAAGGTAGTGTAAAACAAGTTCAAACAAATTGAATTTTTTTCCCACCCCAAACACACGTGTCGCTCTATTTACATTATCAACATCTAAACAACGCGATAACTTTCGCGCGTATTTAGTTATATAATAGCCGAGACAGAATAGTAAATCAAATAGTTCACGATAACTCCACAAAGTCTACCGCTCAAGTATTTCAAAACACTTTAGCGAGTAGGAACGATTAAAAAATAAGATTGTTACAAGTAACAAAAAAAAAAACAATATATAAATACTTAATAAAAATTGCGTTATTGCGTACTTGTGAAAGCTTATTCAACTTGGTGCCGATAAGAACAGACCTGACCTCTGCGCATAATTGGCATAATAAATATGAAAATTACATTCAAGTTTAAGCGAATGATGCACTAAATTGATTAAAATCGTTTTGATAAGAATTTCGTGTTTATTGAAACTATCTGGTAATTCTGAGGAAAAAATTGTGCTTTTAAGGGAAATGATTTTCTGAAAGCGCTAAATCCATTAGTGTTCATCATAAATATATAGATGCCATTCGTTGCAGTTTTGTGTCTGTGACTAACTGCATTCGGTGCTTTTAAGCGGAACCAGAAGCGACTGCAACTGTATACCATTAAATGGCATGACACTGCAGGTTACTGCGTTAGCTTCCGAAATATATTATTCAAAAGGTGGTGCAATAAAAGCACAAACTGGGTGCATTTTCACCAGCTGTATTCGTGCATTCGTAGACGTCCAAAGAGTTTACAATCGAAATCACGTCATTCTGTCTGATGTCCACGTATACTCAATGACGAGCCACTTAATCAACAAAGAACACGTAATATGCATTGGTTAAATATTTGACGGGCGATAACACATGCGCGTCGGGCTCACCGATAAATAGTTTGTATAAATTCTAACCCTAATCCATCTCTAGTCTGGACGAAATACCCAAATGTGCTCATTCCAAATATTTGTTCAAATCAAACACATAATTACAATCGCACATCTGTTTATTCGATTTTTAAGTAAATATAGGACGTCAGACGGGACAGAGGATCCCTGGAGTGGAGTGACTTGGGTAAGTGAATTCTATCCTTTTTTTATTAAATTTAAAATTCAAATTATTGTAGCTGGCCCAATTCGTTTCTTGAACAAATTTGCTATAAATTTGTTTTCTAACGTGAGAAAAAAAATCAATTTTCTTGCAATATTCGTTAAAATAGCTTGTTTTGACTATTGACTTAATCAATTAATTATAAAGAAACACTTTGGCAGTGCAATTTCAACGATCTGTTGCGTTATCTGTTTATTCACGTGCGAATAATCACGTATGTAGTTTGAATTCACCACGGTCGACTGAGACTGAATCTGAAGTGACGTCATTTTCTTGAATGACCTTAAGTAGTTATAAATTATTGATAACCGATAATTTATTTTCCAAGTAATTGGTTTATCGATTAAAAACTCTCTTTTTTTTCGAGCACTTGATTGAAACATATCTTTAAGAAAACAGATTTGACATTTAAAATCTTATCATCCACAATCAATTTAGACCAATCAACAAATACAACTAATCTTAATCAAGTGGCAATTTCCATTGTATTTTGAGTCTCACGACAAAAAAATCTGTGCGGCTTCTGTAAAATATGCAGGAATCGCCCTTTTGTATGGCAAAATGCAGTTTCACATCACCGAAATTCTTTGCTGGATATTCCACAAGCACCAGACGAAAGAATTTTAAATAAAAATTACGTAAAACTGTCATGCACATTTCGTCTCACCGCGTGCGTTCGTTTATGTAGCTGAAATTTCTTGCAAATTTATTTGTCCGCCTTCATGTAACCACATCCTCTTCCTCTTTTTCATTTCGGGTAACTTGACACTCTTTGCCTCCTCGACAGGCGCAACAATGAATGCATTTTGATGTACAGACATTTTTTTGTTTTTTTGTAAACTGCAATAAGTAAATTCTCTGCAGAAAAGGTAAAATGGTGAATTAAGTTGGAGAAAAAAAAGGGCAACAACTTCATCTACTCAAATCCAACACTTTCACACAAATCTATCAATACTGGCCGAGCTCATTCACCCCATTCGATTTTCTAAATGGCGCACAAATGACCTTTCGTCGTGTCATTTCATTATAAGTTTACTTTTCGCCGGAAGATTTGTTTACGTGTGTCCAAAATCATAACTCAAACAGCGACGATTTTAATCAGTTTGACATAATTTCAGTTGAACTCTCATGAGGCCCACGCGGCGTCAAGCGGAAAAGGAAGACGGCAGGCGTGTTAGGGTGGGTGGCGCGGCATAGAGGTGGATGGATGGATGTGCCGCTGAGTTGAAGGGGGTGGTAGCACGCCTGTAACGGATGTCAATGTGTAAGCCCGTGTTTACTTATTCCACGAGTCGCGGGAGTGTGAGGAGTTGTTTCAAATCAAATAAAAACAAAATATTGTTTGGGAATGTCCCGAAGTTATGGTCAAAGTCACGCTATTTTGCATTGAAATGCTTTTAAAGCCATACGAATTTTTAAATATGATTGTCGATAATTAAAAAAAAAACGAACAAAAAAAATTCTCAATTATTTTCGCTGACAATAATGATGTAACATAAAGAGATAAAGATGTAATATCAAGTAAAAAAAAAAACTACGAATTTACCAAAGAATCGATTCGTTAGTACGCAGCCAAAATCAAAAGCAACGCACTAAATTCTGGGCGCAACATCTTAACGGCAGAACTTGAAAAATAATGTCTCCAACACATCTAAAAGACGAACAGCTGATAAACGTATATAGCAAACCAATAATTGGTAAATAACCGTTTATATGCGTTTCGAATATGTGTTGGTGAGCATACCCCCTTCAATTCACACTTGCGTCAGTGCTCAACATAGTTATGTACGTCTCTTTCTAGCATAATGTCTGTTCTTAGGTGTCATAGGTTTGTGATTGCATGTTGTTCCAAAATACTTAATTTGTCTTATTGGAAATAATAATTAAACCAAAATATAGAGATTAAGGGATTTGTTTCAAGGACTGATAAAGAAAGTAACCAATGTTTCTGAGGACAAGCGTTTGACTTGTTAACCACATTCGATCATGGCGAATCACGTTTAAGCAAGATTGATGAGTCATGAACATTGGAAATTTAAAAACAAATATTTTAATGACAAACGTCAAATTTTCCTGTATCAATTTTATTTAAATGTGTCATAAGGTTAATTAAGGTTAAGACTATTTTTTAACCATCTGAAAACAATTAAACTAAAATACCGTAAACATGATACATCTTAAAGACTAACGATATGTTGTCTTTTAAAGAGATCAATTATTTTTAAAATCATTTCAAGTTCAACACGAGATTCATTTTAAGGTCAAATTAAATAATATTTTTCCTCAAACGAGATAAAAAACGGCTGAACATTTATTTTAAATGATTAATTCAGTTTTCGTCAAGGTCAAAAAAGTGTTTTTTGTTTTACTTTATTCAATTAGTATGGAGTGCATCAACCATCGGAACACTTGTTAATTTATATTGTATTTAATGAGAAAAGTTATGATAATAACTATTGAATAAGAATTTTTTGGTTTTACTGCAAATAAACATATACAATCAACAGTTACGATTAATGCAAGTTGCAACTGCATCACATCGTGTTTCGCAACCAAAAAAGCCAGTAAAACTTGTATATATCTGGGAGAAGAGGAAGATAATGCTATCACAGGAGTGAAAGTGCCAAATGGCGAGACGGGCATACATCAGAGGGGAATCCAGAAACATATAACAAAAATCGTGTGAATGTATTTTGTTTACTTAAATAAATTGAATTTTGAGAAAAATAAAAAAATAAAAATACAAAAATTGCACCAAATTTTGTAAAAACCACTGTAAATTGAAAATCGAAATTGCGTATTAACCTAATACTTAAATCAATATTTTAATAACAATAAATACTGTAAATGAGATTGGAGATAGCGGCCCAGAGTGACAGAATCAATTTCAGACGTAAGAAGAGAAAAAGCAAACAGCTGATGTGTGCTGCCCATGTGTTGGTTCACACAATCATCTGTTCGTATAAAGTTGGACGAGTGTGTCGTGCACACATGTGCATGCAATGGGAAACACATAGTGGAAGCCAAGACAGATTGGCCGTCTCAGTCTGGCCGCCAAGCGGCTGCACAGGCGCCAGAGCGAGAGCGCACAACAAAATTCGCGAACGGCGGACTTACTTCTTGCGTATGTACAAGCATTCAATATTCTGAACTCAGTTGGTATCCAAGTTGCTTTCGGTGGACAGCTTTAGTTTTAAATTGATTGTCGAAGAGTACGGACGTGGTCAGAACATTACATTTTGAATTAGCCAAGCACATTTAACAAGCTTATTTTAATTCATTACTTTTCAATTTTTTTACATTGAGCGGCAGTAAATTTGTTGATTCGTGTGAGACCGGAAACGCAGTCTTGAACGCTATTTAGTTTCGAACTGATCTTATATGGAACACAAGTGCAAGTGCAATTGGGCCAAAAACAAAAATGAATTTTTACTAAAAAAACAAAAAAATATCAAGAACCCAAACAACCAAGTGGATATAAATTTACCTCGATTGAATAAAAAGTAATAATTACTTATTATTAATTACAAGTTTTATTTGGTGTTTTAATTGTAAGATGGAAAACAAAAATCAGTGCGCCCCCAGCGTTCAATTTTCGATGGATAATTTTTTGGACAATTTTGACAGCAGTTTCCTACGTTTTTTTTTCGACTTTTCTCATTGGTTAATTGTGGCGTGATAATTAAGACGAAAAAACTAATTGCAAGATAAATTTTTTTTTAAATTGTCTCTCCTAGCAGAATAATTTTAAGTTTTCGTCAGGTCGCCAAAGTGTTTTGATAAATCGGCGTGTTTGTTAGGAAATCGATAAGAAAAAAGCATTTAGTGGAGTGACAACAATTTGAGCAGTTTTTGGCTTCCAAATATTCGAAGAAAAAAAAATTCAGAAATTTAAATTTAATTGTCAACCGACCCAAAAATATGTGTCAAATACAAAAAAAAAAGAAAAAAAACTGAAAAAGTCATTGAAATATATTTCCGTGCCAATTTCGTCGAACTCTACATTTTGTGCGGTTTTAATTGTGTCTCCAAAACATGTTTGCACTGCTCGTTCGGTGTAATCGCTAATCTCTGTTCCATTGAACTTTTTAAATCGCGGTTTTTCTATCATTATCAGCTTACAAAAATAGAACTTTCAAATTGCGCGAGAGAAAACAAAAAAAAAACAACACAAATTAAATATTGTTTATAAAACTTATTGTGTCAACAAAAATATGAAATGGGCGACATCATAACTATTAACGCTGCAATTAATAACAATCAATACGAAGATTTAATGTTTTTTGCCCCAAGAAGTGCCAGTGATTGGTAATTAAATTACGATCGCATGATTTTATCAAATGGAACGAGATGTTAATAAACAGCGCCGCCGCTGCTAATGAGTAACATATTGTTATTAAAAGACACATATAATTGAATTAACTGTTTTCGCGTATGTGTAACTAAGACTCGTTTTAGATGAGGGAGCATTTTTGTTAAATCAGTTTTAATAGGCTTCCCCTTCTCAATGAATTGCTAATTAATTTTATGGATTATTTGTGATCCCATTCAATTACATTATATACTCGATGCCAGTCGTTTCATGTACATATGTAAAAAACGAGTTTAGTGTGCCCCTCCAGTCAGTTCTCATGGGTCGGTAGGAGGAAGTACTTGGAAATTCAAGATTTAGCTTAAAAAAATTACAAGTTGAAAGGTGACAAAAAAAAGCTTCTAACAAAACGTGTGGGTGGATTCATATTGTTGCCTCTAAGATGAGCTTTTTCGGTTATTTGTGGAAAAAAAAACAACAAATTTATTAACAAAATTAAATTGTAATGTTTGTGGAAATTACCTCAATTTAGTCTGGATTAGATTTTGTTAGGGTGTTGAAAATCGTTTTACGTTAAAATTCCTTCTAAACGCTAAGAGGAAGTGAGAATTTAAACAAAAGATAATAATTTAGTGAAATTTGTGAAGTGTCAACAAATTGGATTGTCAAACAATTACTCCTAAAACGTTTACTCAAGTGCTTGAACCTAAAAAATATAACTATAAGATGTTTGAAGGAAATATTTCTGTGAAACAAAAAAAAATCTATCAAAATGAGAAAAACATTATAATTTTTTAATTTTTGAACTTTATTCGGAATAAAAGCTTTTTTTTGTGCAAACATCGCAAATTAATCAAAATGCTAGAACATTAAAAAATGATCTTTAAAGAATTTTCCGACACAAACATTTAAATGCTTAAAAACTTAATGTTTGCATTTATTTTTTTCTGAGAACTTAAATGCATGCAGAAAATGAAAAAAAAAAGAAGAAAGAAGCTTTTCAACTCAAATAATGACTTTGACAGATCTGTGTGATGTTTTGTGACGCAAAAAGTCATTTCATTAAGTTAATTGCCTGATTACGAAATTGCGTGTGTGCCTTAGCTGTGGTAGGCTTCGTCGCGTGAAGGGAGAAAAAAGTGCATCCACTCACAAGGGGATGATGAAAATTGTGCAGCAAAACCTTTAAAAAGCACGTTGCACCCGCTTTGAAAACGCTAACCGTAACTAGTAGAAAACTGTACATTGGCAACAAATATTATGCAAATTAGTCGGTTGACGGTGTAAAAACGGGCAGGTAGAACGGCGCGGTGGGCGGTGGGGTGGGCAAGCGCGAAAAAAAAAATGTGACGAAGGAAATCGTAGCCACAGACTTTGCGGCACGTGTTGCAACGAACTACGCATTAACTACTTTGAGACTGCTTGAGAACGACGACACTATGTGACTTAATTTTCATTTCAATTAAGATATGTTGCAGATATTATGCTGTAAGAGTGGTAGTATACTTTTAAAGGCGCAGTCCGAATCAGTGTAGGAATGTAGCGCATCGAGTGCAGATATCAACGTTCTAATCCATGCGCCAGACAAACACATATAATTAACGTTTTGTCGTCAGTGTGACGATTCTATGAGTCAGTAGGATTTAAGACGTTTGAGGCGCGCTTTAGTAACGATATCTTGAAAAAGCTGGCGCGAATTGCGCGACGCGACTTCAGTCAGTTGGTTGCTATCAGTCAGTGAACGTTGACGCTTTCAGTGGTCGCTCTCGCGCCTTATGAGAATTTTCCAATTGCGTTTTGGCTAGTCGAGCTTTATTCGCGGCGTATTTCCGTGATTTTAATAGACCACAATAATTATTTGGCGATTTTGTTCTCCTACCAAAATATATTTTTATTTATTGTTTTCTGTGGACTTTCTCGCGGTATGTATACGGATTTTCGTGTGCTTAGGCTACTGGCCATTAATTTGTTGCTTTCCTTGCTGTTTACCGCATTTACTTTATGCGCAGAAGACACGCAGAGTTCGTTCGCATTATCATTCCATTTATATTTATTTAGCTTCTTTTCTTTTCTGCTTATTTTTTTTTCTTCTTCTTCTGGCTATTTTTATATGCGACAAAATTTTGCCTCCGGCTTTTTTATCAATGAAAATTGCGCACATGGGGGTGGCTTCATTAGGACGTACAATGTTATTTTCATCACATCGTGTATTCCTCTAGTATATAATCAAATGTACACGTCGTGCTTATATATTTTTAGGGTACACGTGTTTTCTGCATAATACACAAGTTGGAGATTTGTTGATTATTTTATTTTACTTTGTATTTTTAGATTGTAACACATCCACAACAACACAACCAACCAGCCAACCCAACCAACGTAGACACGATTTTCGGTTGTCGTGATTCGTGAACTGTAAGATGCGGAACAATATCTGCCTAATGAAATAAATAAGTGAGAATAAAGATTTAGACAAGTTTAGTGAACACAAGTGGTGAAGTGAAGGGAAACATGCGAGTTTTTCAAGAATACAAAATACGCACAAATTTTTTGTATCACAATAATTAATTAAAAATTAAGTGATTTTAACTGAACGACGCAGTGTTGATGTTTTTTTTTTTTAAAGAAGCAAGAAGTTAAGAAGGAAAACTTAAAGTCTGTGCAAAAGTTTCGTTGCAAAACAAATAGCAGTGACTCAGAAACGAAAAACTAGTGTTAAATATCTAATTAAAAAACGATTGCGTCCGTGTTTCTGTATTGAGTATAATTTTAACTTTAAGTGTCTGAGTGATCTTTAAAACGTGAGCTAAACGAAAAAATCGTGAATATTGAAATAAAATAAAACAAATATTTCGAGTCGATTATCCCATAAATTGTAATTATTTGTTTGTTTAAACTCAAAACGACGACAAATTACTCAATTCATTGCAAATTAAACAATAACATCGCGCGTTTAATTAATTGCCGTCTTATTTCATTGTTTTTGTGTCTCTGAAAAGACGTTCGAAAATCGTTTCAATTAAGTGCTCAGTGATATATTTAATTCGCGAAAAAAAAAAAAAAAACGGGAAAACATAATTCGGCGTTGCGAGACGCATAAGTATCCATGAATCAATAACTTGCATCCTAATCTACAGCCCATCGACAATTTGCGACAACTGGGATAAATGTAAGTGCCACAGGGAGTTGTCACAATTGGGTTTTATTAGTAAAATGGTGCCACAGCATACACAAGATTCTGTTAATTTACAAACATTAAATTCTGCTCGTCAAATGGAAATCATTATGGATACAAGCAACAATTCAATTATGCAACAACAACAGCAACAGCAACAGCGACAAATGCTGCAAGAACTGCATATGCAACAATCAATGAACATCATAATGGACGATTGGAGTAACGTGGCGACCATCTCGCCACCAACGCCATCGCCATCGTCGACATCCTCCTCGTCGAGCATGTCGTCCGGCTCATCGACCATGGTGTTTGGATCACAGAGAGTGGACAAAAACTCCAATACGCCATACACTGATGCTACACAGGTGAGCTTTCGCTTTTTATTACTTTGGGGTGACAATTCTTGGGTTGAAAATTAAACTGCCATTACACGAACGCAGTAAAATCATCGTATCACGAATATAGGGGTAGTTTTCTCCCCCCCCCCCTTTAACAGTTATTTGACCACTAAAACACGTCTATAAAACAACTTGTTGGCCAAACAAGTGTTTCTTAGCCTCAAATAGTGGAGCAAATTTTATGCTAATCACTTAAAACACGATCCCACCCACTCATCCATTCACAAGACTGTACAAGGATCGTTATCTTTGTGCTGCCAAAGTCAATCACCGTCTAATGCGGTCTGTTTTTAAATTCCCATCGCGTCTTGCTGCTCAAAAATCTGTCCACCTTTTCACTGCACACCCACGACAATCTTCCAGCCAGCATACCGCTTTCAGCATTAAAACAGACATAATTAAGATTAGCATGATAGGGCCCTAGGCATTTTTGTAAACCGAACGTGTGAAGCGGCGTCGCGGTGCGCGAGGGGGTTCGTCCTTCTTGAAACTTGTCCGAGATAAATGTTTTGACGTTTCATCTGCCAGTTTGATGCAACTAGCTCGGCCCATTAGTCAGGGACGCTCGTGAAATTCTGCTCGTTGTGATTCATTGCAGAATTATTCATTGAAGTTGACAGACTTTGCGGAGGCAAACCGAAAAAGTGCAATAGCAGCACTTAGAGCTGGGACAGGGCGACTGGCACTTAGCGACAGTATCGCTTTGCTTCAGCAGTCACTATCATTTGTTTATAAGTGAAGATTGTTGCCAAGCCCAGCGCTGTCAGACCGCTTTTGACTTTGATACAGCGCGATAAAGCGCGACGAGCGCAATTTTCATCGTAAAAACTAAAGAGTCTGCACTTGACGAGCTGAGTACCCTACTACTTCTAAAAATCGACACAAATTATGGTCAAAAATTGATTTAAAAAAAAAAAACATAAAGTTGCCGTTCTCAGTAATACCTAAAAAGCACTTAAAAGTTTTCTTGTGTTTTCAACCGAAAGTATAAGCGAATAATAACTTCTAATAAGTTTTAAAGCTTTTCGGATATCAGTAGTACATAACGAGAAAAGTACAACATACCCCACCGCTCCCTGTGGGCACGCTATAGTAGTAGGAGTGTCGTCTTAAGTCCCCAGCGAAAAATAAAAGGCGGAAGATGTGAAAATTGGAAGCGCGTTGAAAGTCAAGATATACATACGTCTTGATTTGAAAGTAACAAAGGGAAAATTGAGACTAAAACACAAGAAAGAATGAAATATCAGGGACGAAGCTTAGAAAGTTTTTCCTTTAGTGTGGTGCAGATTTAGCTTTTCCGAGTGTGAGTTTCCTTCAGATTCTCTCCTACCCCCCACCCGGCTGATATTGATTTTTATTAAAGCAAAGCTTTTTGTTTTTAAATAAAATGAAAAACTTAATAATAGACAATGCGAGTGATGGAAATTATGGGGGATGAATTTTTTTTAAATTTCTTTTTTGGTTGATGCCTGCTGATTTCACACCCCCGACAGGGTTGCAGGCGCAGTAAAATACAACAAAAAAAAAAATTGCGACAACATCCCCATAAATCCATCCGTGAGAGAAATGTGATAAATTCCAATTTTTGCTGTTCCCTATTTTTCTTCTCAATGAAAATTGGGTGTGTTAGTGTATTAGGGTACATATATTTTTCCTTACACTAGAACTCACACATACGACTAGGTGTAAAAAGGAGGAGCAGAAGGAGGACTAAACATTGTTTGTGGAAAAGACGATGTTGAGGAAAAAAAAAATACCGTAAGCAGAAAAAAGCAAGAAGTTGGGCGAAATCCCTGCGAAAAAATGAAGAAGAAAACAGCAAAAGCGCCACAGCCTGGGGTAAAGGCGAGGAATGCCAAGTCACTTTAATTGAAATTTAGTGGATTTTCATGTTGAAAAGGAAATGGTAGTGTACGTAGTCGGTAGTACATACAAGCGAAGAAGAAAAACTGCACTTGAATCGTCGGAAAAGCCCGCGCGATGTATGCTCATTGCTCACACAAGTTCTGGTAGCGTCGCGTCGCGCTCCTTCGCCGCTCAGACGTGTTTGGCTGGTGCTTCTTATATATATAAATAATTCGTTTTCATTTATTTATTTTATTTGAAAATTTTATTGTGAAGAAGAATTAGGAACGATGACGTACAACAGCCCGCGTACGTGCGCACGCGGCGAGGTCGAGGGTTGGTGGGGATGGCGGTATGTTATATAGAGAAAAAAACCCGAAAAATGAAACTGCCGTTGTACCGTACAGAAACTTTGAAATAAATAAAGAGGAATCTTTGCAGCTTCGAAGACGCGGGCAAATAAATGGATATAAGTTATGATATCCTTTGACTTTATGTTGCTTATTTGGCCTTGTGCAGTGGAGCGCCACATTCAGGAAGAGGCGGTATGTATGGAGACATGACCGTCGTCGTGGTGGAGGCTATTGCTGCCAATGCGAGCACTCAGTGACGCGGTGGCCCAGCAAGGCAACACACCAAAAAAAGTTGCATCCAAAAATCAGTTTTTGCTGGCGACTAAAAAAATGAAAGTGAAAACGCATGCGCCGCGTGGAAAATCCACATGGAAAACGATAGCATCCTCGACTGTCAGATTGTCTTGATTATGTTCGCACCCCTAGCGCCCACCCCCTCTTTGTTGCCGCACACATTCACTTATTCACAAGTTAACATGATGTGTCTGTGGATTTAAAACTTGAATCGCTTCCATTGGCACTCTTCATGTGTGCATGTGTGTGTGTGTATGTTTTCATCATTTTCTTTTTTTTGGCTATGCGAATTGTTTTCGGGAAACTCGCTGGCATATAGTCGAGGGTGCGGAAAAAACTGATGTACTTAACTGCAGACGATTTTTGTATATATATTAATGAATGCGATGTGGGGGCCATCAGGAAATGATTGTTTCATTCGCCCTGCTTCCTCTTCCTTGCACATTTCCCACATTGAATTTTCCGAGATCTTTTCTGCTCGGTGTTCACTCATTCTGGCACAATATGAAGTAATCAACATAATATATGAATGTTTGCTTGGTACACTGAGGCG
>JANSTS010006173.1:2342-16782 GCA_026546915.1 Sylvicola fuscatus | reverse complement strand
GAAAATGCCAAGCAAAAAATGTCAGTCAGAAGCACGTGCACTTTTCCACGATTTTCACAACTCATTCCCTTGGGCAATTCTCAAAATTATGGAAATTTGATGATATCGATAAATAGTAATACAGAAGTTGATTGACAGTCCGGAATCTAGCTAAATGTGTGGTTTATCAAAGTGGCCGAAAGCCCAATTTTGAGTTGTTCTTATGCTCATCTCCAGCATGATTATCGTTAATGAATTGGAATCCATCGGAATGTCCATGATATGTCAATCTGCATTAGAGCCACTCAATACTAAAGTTGACTTAAATGATTAGTCACTGGACTTCATGTAGAAAATTACTGACAAGCTAAAAACGTTTTAGCATTAATTATGTACGCCGGTGCTCCATAATATGTACTTGAATGCACAACAACATTTTAGGCAAAGTCGACTTGATTAAAGCATATCTTTTATAATCGATATTGATGTATTGGGACGCGACATCCCCACTCCCAATTATGCTTCGTGTCGCCGCACGTAAAAGTCTGACAATCTATTATTTATTTAGAATGTTTATTCGTCCTGGATTTTCTAAATTCATCGTCTGCCGTCCCCAAGAGGCTCGTTATTTTCTGTGCAGTTTTTCGCCGCTTATGTCGCGCCGGCTTATACAGCATAAAGCATAAAACGAAACAGATCCCGATACAGACGCATCGTTCGGCAAAAAGAGTTGGATGCAAAACCAAAAAAAAAAAAAAAACCGCGAGCCAACAGCATCGACTAAAAGGGCAACTTAACTTCAGGGCTATCAATCATTTTATATGCAAACGCATAGATCTAAAGTGTTTCCGTTAAACATTTATGAATGTATGTACGTGCAGTCGTGGCGGCAATGAGGGAGGGAGGGAGGGGCAGGAGGGAGGCAGGGTTGGAAAAGGTTTCCAGTTTAATGACACTTGGTAGTCGTTTATGATGGTCTCGTTTTTTCCGTGTCAAAACATATAAGCATTATTTTTGCTTGACATTTTTGTAGACAAATTGAGTATTTTGCTTTTAATTAGTTTTTTTGAAAATGATTGACGCGTCTTTCCCTAAGTACTATGCTGCTCTGGTGTGTGCTAGCGCCCTTATAAATTGTCGTATGTTACACATGCTCCTACATGTGCTTAATATAAATGATTGCAGCAGCCAGCAGCGATGCAAGAGGGAGATTTGTAAACACATTTAGCGAAATGAGACCATACAATAGCATTACTTAGACTCCAAAAACACGAAAGGATGAAAAAAGACTAACCCAGACGACTGACACTTACAAATTACCTTCCACTAAGCAATTTCGGTGGCATAGAGAAGTTGTTCGCGCGACACGCTCATATGCAATAGTTTGGGTTAGAGGTATGTCATTCAGTATTTTTGTTTTCCTTTTTCTGATATACATATGTGAATGTTGCCTGAGAAAAGATCGTCTTCTTAAATCGGTTGCCAGTTCAAGATTTCTTCAAATTATTAAAATCTTGAAATTTTACACAGTTGACAAAATGTTTCACTTTGTCAAATTGGCAGTTGCTTCAATTAATCTTTAGCCAGTGGTTTTGAAGGACGTTTTTTTCTGCGTTTCTTTTGAGTGTAGACCATTAGTCATTCGTTTTTTTAATGATTAACAATTTTTGAAATTTGGATTTATTTCATGATTCGCACTAACATTAACCAATTTCGTAATGTAATTAAAATTTTCAAATCTTTTGATAACTACAAGACAGTTAATCTATGTCGCTGAAATTATGAACATACATAAAGTGGTGTGACATATTTGATCGTTTGCGCGGTGGCATATGAAAGTGGCTCTCACGAATCGTTACAAAACTATACCGCGGCGAGTTAGCTTGGGTTGGCTTAGCGCATGCGTGGCTGCGTAATAGGCTGGTTTATGTTGATAAGTAAAATCATGCGCGTGCTTCTCATGTGAATTTGTTATGTTGTAACTAAAATGCATAAATAAGTGCGGGGGCGACTACATCTGTAATGTATGAGCTATAAATAAATTATTAATGAATTTTCAATAATTAATAACAAAATATGCTAGCGACAACTACTAATCAACTTACTTTACATGATTGCATAATTAAATTCAAAAAACAATGTTTTACACAATTTTAACATGATGTAGATGCAAATAGCGCGACTTTGTAAGCATCCTGTCTCGTTTGCGGCGATAATTATGTACTTTAAACATAAAAATGTATTGTTTGTCGATTGTGGCACTTATGAAATACACTATAAGTGGCTCAAAATGCGATAAAAGCCAACTAACAGTCTGTTAACACATGCATTGCCGGTTAAGATAAATTCTTTACAAAACATGTACAGCCACAGGCTGCACAGCTCACAAGATGGCAATAATCTGAGTGAAGCATAGATGCACTCGCCTCGCTACGTTGCTACCACTTGATTTCCATCCACAACTCTTTCATCGCATTTAATGTTAAACTTCCTCAGCTTTGTAAGCATTTCCCCATGCAATAAAAACGAAGTCGAAAGCCTCATGCGTGCGCCTTGTCGAAATATGTTGCCACTGCATGTGTCACATGTCTATCAGCGGCACGTCAATAAATATAGCATAGATCGCATATAGTCAAAGCATAAATATTTAGCTTAAAGTTCATTGCGATGTGTTAGATGCCGTGGCACTCGTGTCGATTCAAATCCCAAAAAGTCTTTAAAGGTGAGGAGTGTTCTAGAAATGATTAATAATTGAATAACTTCTATCAAAACATAATTTAATTCTCTTGTTGTTGTGAATTTAATTGAAATTTATTTGAACAAATTGTATGAAAGTTAGTAATTGTCAGCCAGTAATAGACTAATTAATAACGTTGCTCATTAGGACGTTCGATTCCCAATAATTTTGTCTGGCCACGTTTCACATGCAGCATTTCTTTATGTATATGCCCCGACAAGACGAATTAACAACGCCGAGCAATTTATATTAAGAAATAAATCTTTCTCTCTCAGAATTCAATAAAAGCATCGTGACTTGTGTGTCGAAGGCGAATGCGAATCTGTCCAGTCGCCTATATTATATCCCCATTTCCCCTAGTTTTATTGATATTTAATAAATTATAACCCAATTTGCACCCATTCCATTCTCAAGTTCAAATGCATTTAATGGCCCGACGACGTCTTTGAGTTGAGCAGCTCCTCGGCGTCCTCCACTCCTCCTGTGGTGTTGATGCTTTGACTTGTGCTGTTGTTTGGCACGACCAAACAGCTCGTACATGCGTTGAGGGCCAGCAATAATAAAACAAAAGAATATCAAAAAAAAAAAACTTCTTAACATAAAACGCGTACTAAGGAGAGAATCTGTCAAACCTTCGTCACGTTATGTTCTTGTGGCAATCCTTTTTAGGATACTCTCTCGCCATACATAATTCTGCTGTCTTCCAGTTCTGTTCGTCTTTATATTCTATCCAGACATTGTCAGAGTTTATTGATGTTTTTTTTTTTGTCTGTGTCACTTTTTTAGTGTGCTAAAATGATCGTAAATGATTATACAACAAAAAAAATCAAAAGAAAAAAGAGAAGAAATCTGCAACAAAATTATATTGTCTTGAAACCTTTATCTTAAGAAAATATGTCATCCGGAATGAATACTGAAAATCATCGTCTATATGTGTGCCAAAAAGTCTTTAAAGTAAATATCGAACTCGTCGGCTGGGCGGTTGGTATCCAGCAGTGTTATGGCCGCTATCTGGCCAGCGTCTTATTTCCGTTGCTGCAATTAAACTGTCGCCCCATGGACCGATCAAACGACATTGCTTGACATTCACCCAGAAAATCAGAATGTCTGACGGGGGTCCGAGTTCCCTTGAATTTGAAATATGAGCCTTTGGCTGAGTGCTTTTATTTATGCTGCTGTTATGTTCCCAAAAATTCTTACCCATCCAACTGTATGTTTCTTAATGAACTGAATAGCTTCAGTTGCTACATAACTTTACATAACATAACAATTACGGTACATACCTATGCAAACATTAAATGGAAAATTACAACTTAAATCCATAATTGGGCCTTTTAATATTAATAATAATTACTTAAGTGTACTATTTCCCATTAGACTGGTGAGCTCTTTAATTTTTTTAATTATGCCGCTTATTTATGCACCCCTCCACATACGCTACCTGCCATGGGACCTTCACGAAATCGTCTACATATCTGGTTACAACTTGCTTCAAAAACAATATGTTTGTTTTACAAGTGTTAAAATACGAAATGCACATGTCGATGGCTTTCAATTTTCGTAAAGGTTTTGCTCATGTCAGTCAGCTCATGCATGCCGCCAGGCCTCATGTTTTTCAAGATAAATTACACACAACTAGTGTAACAGTGAAATGCACATTTACTCGACTGGGAATTTCGTCAACCGTAGTCGCGGGGGGAAAAAAGGTGATAAGTGGATGCACGTGAATTTTTCAACATGTGTTAACAGATGACAAAACGCAATGCCAACGAATTTGTTGAAGTTGTAATGAAGCACTCAACGTTTACCAATCGCTGAACATCACTCGGTGATTACTATTTCTTACATAAGCGTTAACATTCTGTGTGATTGCTAAGGACACAGGGGCAGAAGCAAAGAAACAGCCCAAGTCCTATAAGCGACTCAGTAATGAGAACACCGAAAAAGATGTAACGTCTGAACGTAATCAAAGGAAATTTAAATAATGTTTTGACCCAGTTATGGCGCAAACTTGAAATCAATTTTGCTTTTAGCAATCAAATGAAACACTTGATGTGTATCTAAACGGCTAGAAACTGCTAAGGGAAAGACAGAGAGGAAAAATCCAAGGCGAAAAAAGCGCACGCACTTTTCGTTCATAGCATGAAAATCGTACACAATTACAACACATTTCAATGTGGAGCAAAGCGAATTTTCATGGCACCAACCACATCATTATGTGAGTGAGAAGAAAATGCTGCTTTGATTGAAAATTATACAACAATATTTCAAGTGGAGGAAAACACATTGTGTGTGAAAAGTTGGAGCGCGCGGCCCCAACGCTTCAACGTTTTTAATGCAACTTAACGATTGAAACATAATTTATTTGAACGCGCTTTTCACTTGATTTCCACGTTTTTCTTACAGTATTTTGAAACTCCACTGCCAAAGGCAGGGGTAATCGCGCATATATCCCTTTGCACCCGGTTAACTGCAGCCGGAAGCTATACACCATCGACAAATGCATCCCATGTGTTATACATAGCACGGACAATTTATTTCCTTTACGATGCATCGGTGCAGTGGCGGCTGCTACAAGTGTGTACACACACAGAAATGTAAAACAGACATCCGTCATTCGATACCATATGATTAGTTGCATTCGATATTTTTGTTAAAATTCGTGTACCAACTGAAATATGGTCAACCTTTTTTTTGTTATTATAAATTGTAACTAGTTGGAATGGTTTGATGCACTTTGAATACAAAAGCAGGCAGAGCATTTTCCTTATGGGCGACGGCGATTTTATTTACACGTTCAGCGCTCTTCATGCAATTGTCTTAATGCGACGCTTCATTGCCGCCATAACGTAAACAATCGGCGTCCAATCGTGAATTTCAATTACAATTTACTGACGCCGATCGCGGGATGCACGCCATTGTGAGGTTGGACGCTCGCGGTTGCCATAATTTGGAATCTCTTTCGCAATTGGACATAATGTAATTTGGTTTTCCCATTTCAGAAATCATAATACATGCGTTACGAGACTAGTAAGTGGCAGTGCTTATTCGCACTTTTAAACACATCATATTACACATATGAACACGCTATATCGGTCATACATACTTGTAGAACATATGTTTTTCTTTTCCGGCGCTTTTCTTTCACAAACTTTGAGTCATTCTGTTTTTATTTTCACATCGGCTTCGTGTTCATTACTTGTGGTGTTTTCCACGACGCCTCGCCCGCGTCAACCTCATCTCGGCTGTGCGTTTCTGTTTTTTTGTATATATGCAAAGATTATGGTCTTGGTAATGTTTTGCCTTGGCTGGTTGTTTCTTCCATGTTCCTTTGCTCTCATATTAACACTCCTGGGTTTTATAAATACAGCAAAATATGCTGCAAGTAATAAAATGCACACAGACAAAAGTGAACGTATTTAATAAATGTTTACGACTTATGAGGAGGAAGAGAACACACACTCATCGCCTAGAAACACAATAATTATGTGAAAAAGAGTTTTTTTACGCGTGTTTTTCAAACATAAAAACCACATACATACGGATTATACATGATTTTATTCATTGAATACACATTTATGCTGCAAGGCGTAAGTGGTAACATGTGAAAATTCAGTGCAACCAAAGCATACAACATGTGTTCGTTTAAACGAATTTTTAGCATTTTTCCTCAGTTTCTTACATATTTCTTAGTTGATAAACGAGCAAAACGGTTTTGTAATACTTTTACTGTCTTTAAAAAATAAATATTTTGGAAGTTATCTCGCTTGGCATTGCATCGTTCGCCAGTCAGCTTGTGCAATGCACGTTTTTGAACTCATTTGTGTGTTGGGAGTGAGAAACAGCTGAGACAGTGAGAAACTGAGGCCTGTTGATAAAGAAATGTGAAAATCATTATTAAACGTCTTCAGTGGAGAACTTGGAATTTTAATTAAAGACATATACTGTCAAAAGATGTTCAGTTAAAGCGGCTAGATGCAATTGTTTTGAAACTGATGAACACTTTTGTTGCGTTTATTTCAATTGATATTCGTTAGTCATGTGAGTTATTACAAACTTAATGACATGAAATCAAAGTCGTGGTTAAGATCAGACTTATAAGGTGTAGAATGAAAACGCGGAAACTACCAACGGCGCGGCCTCGATTGAAGAGTCAATTCGCGGGTGCACGCCCCGGCCTATGTTTTTCTACACTTCATATGCTGCCTAGTTGTTTATTATTCAATAAAAATATTGGTAATATTTGCATTAAATAACTTGCACGTCTCAATTTACTCCCATACACGCATATTCAATGAACATACGCGATTTAAGTGCGTATGTCATTTGCACCAACCTGTTAGCATTTGCATTTTAATTAAAACACCAACTTCACTATACAATCAGTTGGCCGATTGGACAAGACGAGGTGATTGGGTGTGGGTGGATCGTAACTTATGGATGAGATGTGTGTTTGGTTTGCCATTTAAAACGCAGAAAATGTATAATAAAGTAATTGAAAGGATTATTTCAGAAACACAAAACAAAAAATTAACAAGGAAAAGCCTTTTAGCTAAATGAATGAGCACGCAATTGGCATTTGAAATACTAGATTTCGCAAATATTATGCTATTTTGGTGCAAAACACGGTAAACAACGCACAAAGTGATGAAAAACAAACTTATATAATATATACAAATTTCAAATTTATGGAAAGGGTGGGAGAGGGAGGGCGTAAGTGGGGGGGGGGGAGATCCACACTCACAATGCGACACGCATTTTGTATTATATTTTATTGAATAAAATACGAAACGCCATTCTCACTGAAAAACAAAATTTTCTCAAAACACGAATAGTCTATTTTAGTAGAAAAGCGTTGGCGTTTGCCACCTTGATTAGCTCTCCGTCATTGAAAAATCAAATCACATCGTATTGACGCCGATGATGTGTGAGAAAAAAAAAAAGCTGAAATAGGAGAAATCATCAACAAAAACTTGCGAGTTATGATTTCTGTTTACTATCGAAAATATGCAAAACAGCAAAGAAAAAAAAAACACGAAAACGATAATGGCTAATCATTTGTTACGTTTTAAATAAACCGTTGGCAGGTGTCAATACAAGAAAAAGGGCAAATATTGAGAAATGGCTAACATATTGAGTCGACATTATGAATTATTTGTTATAACTAATAAAGCAAAGCAAAAGACAACCGCTGGTTTAAAGAAAAGATGCTTCACGAAAATTGTAATTTTCTTTGAGACATTTAAAGATGGAACATGCCTTGTCTAATGTCCCTGAACAGCGACGTTATACTTGTTATCATGTTTCAGAATCTCATCCCTCGCTGACTAGACTAGACTCTAATTTTGTATATTTAATGCTTACATGCATATGAATGAAGCCGCGCCATGTTAGGTCAATGCTATTTGCCACTGACGAGGTAGACGCTCATTTAAATGATACAGATTTTTGGGAGGACATTTGCACAAGTCGCTGATATTAATTCAGCTTTGACTTATTTACATCGACCGAAGACAAGATATGAAGACGTCGACTGCACGTGGATTATTTGTGCTCCTCACTTCCAGTCCACTCACCCACAAAAACATAAATTATCATTGTTTGCCTCTTTCGTTGTCAGCAGAATTTCAAAGAGGCCAGCATAATCCTTAAATGTTTTGTGCGTTCTTCGCTCGTGTCTGGCGCAGCTTCTGACTTCTGGCTTCGACTGGGTTATGTGCGAACGTACATATATATCACCATCGTTAATGCTCGACGCTAGCATTTTATTGTACCTTATGCGGTGTTATCAAAACATAATGATCCACAAACCAGCAGAATAACACGATAAACGGTGAGATAAAATTTGTGTGAAGGCAAATTTCCATGGTGCTGCTGCTGTGGCACAATAAAATCATCTTCTACCCACTAATGGTGGAAAATTGTAACCTCTAACATGTAATTGTTCTGCCATGGTTTCCCTTTCTTCAGCTCTGCACGTCTCCTAATCCTTTCGGCTGTATTATTGTAATTGCCATTTTGTATTTTACTCAGTATCATTGTTTCGCCTGCAATTCCGCCTCCATCCCGACGCCTCGGTGGTAGTTTTCCGCCTGCGTCGCGTCGTGTACATTGTTCGTCGACTGTAGGCTCAATTGCATTCACATCAGCTCGTCTTTCATCTCGTTTTTACTAGATGCATTTTGTTGCACCGCCGTTTACCCGGTCGGTTCTCTGGAAACACTAACAGCTGCTATACGGCCATCGCCTGCACTTTTGAGACTGCGATGAGTGCAGCGAGTATGCAATATGCAGTAATTCTGAGTAATTGATAATTAATCTAATTATAAATGTTTTTTTTTTCTCTCTTCACATCGTTGCGGCAAATCGCGTTTATTGAATGTTTTTTTTTTCTTCGCCATGTTCTTATTCGTTGCAGCCGCCTCTTTTATACAAGTACAATCTAAACGACTTTTTGTTGCCGAAGAATCTATTTCACTTATTAAATCAGTGGCTTTTTATGCTGTGCTGCTCTCGGCGTGCATATGAGTGAGTTGCAAGTGCATTTACCAACAAGTACATTTGTTTCAATATATTATTTATTTACCTTTTATTAGCCGTTGTTGATGCAAGTTTTCACTTAAATGCTCAACTAAGCATTAATTGGTTTGCTTGTGACACAACACTGAAATCGTATTTTTATGAATTATTAATGGAATCGTCGATTGCAATTCAACAAATGCATATGTATTTTAAAGTGCACGTTCAGCACATTTTTTTTTCATGTTGATAAATTTGTGCAATAAATTAATTTATTTGCTCTGTCGAGAAGCTTTTGCCATTCATTCGTTAATCTGCAACCGAATACACATTTAAAGCTGCGTCAGAAGAAACTTAGTGTAATCGAAAATCCGTTGATTTCCATCAAATTTCAGTGCGATTATCTGCCACTTCTTGCCGCACCACAGCCAGCCATTGAACTGAAAAGCCAAACATGATGGGCAGAACTCAACTACTGACTGCTTATACATATAGAAATAAATAATAAGAATATGCCCTACTCATCCAGCGATGTGGCAGTATTTTCAGGATAGAGGATGAAGCTCTGGCACAAAAAGCGATTGTAACGCCAAGTAGTAAGGAGAGAGTTGGAATAATGATCGCAAAAGCGGGCATACACAACAAATGTATAACAAGAGGCCAGCAACAAAAAAAAAAAAAAAACTGAAACGTCATTGAATTACAATTAATTACATTACTTCTTATTCTTCGCTCTTCAAGTTTTCACCTTCATTGAACACATAAGGGAACGTGAGGGAACAAAAACATTGAGTTACAGTATTTTATGTGTGGCATGGAGGGACCCATCGGACCAGCACACCGAATCGATAGCGCAATTTCATCGAATCATTTTCTGTGTTGAATGTTTTGACTTGACTATACCAAGATTGTGTGTGTGTGTGTGTGTGTGTGTGTGTGTATGTTATGTCGATTGGTTGGGTGATTTGTGTTATAAATTATAAGGGTTGGTGTGTATTTTTAGCGCAAAAGCTCTAACCCCCACCCGCCTCCCCACGCTCCCACATACGAAGCTGCTGAAAATATTGATGAATATAAGGCGAGCAAAAATATATATCGAAAGAAGTTAACGATGACAATCAAATTATGTTTTCACCTTCATGTTTTCTGTTTTCCTCGTGCTTTTCTCAATGTAATTCAGTTTTTTTTGTTGGCCCCTGTGTTATACTCTTTAGTCTTCCAATTACTGTAGAAGAAGCAACGAAAGTCTAACAGGGAAAAAAGTGTCTACTGCCTGAATTGTGGAGGCAGTGTGAAAGAATTGGGTTGTCGTCCATATTTTCATCAGCCGAGACGCCTTGGTTTGTTGTTTTCTTTTTTATGTGGAGCACTCATAAAAGCGCTGTATAAGAGGCGGAAGATCGAACAAGTCAAGATGTGAAAGCGGGGAGGATGAAAAGGACGAAAACAGAAAATCATAATTTGATAAAACACATTTCGTTGTTGCTATCATTATTATTATTATTATCGGAACAAAAGGATAATAGATAATAATAATGATGAGACGCTGCTTGAATTTAGGCAGCGCATATTGGTGGAATAATAAAGTCGAACTTGCGACGATTCGCTAGAACGCTGGCTGGACTAATCAGCAGAGGCTTGCGGCTTTAAGTGTCTTTGGGCGAGATTTGAAGAAGATTTTATTGCGTCAAAGATATGTGTCTATACCGACAAGGGTGAGGGTGGATAAGAGAAAATATTAAAAGTAATTTCGACGCAAATTGATTGCTGTGTATTTATTTATCAACGTCAAGAAAACGCCTTTGTGGAGCTTCTTATATCTTCCCTATATTTGACTGGCCTAAAATTATTCATTAAATAAACAGTGGATAATTTTAAACTAGTTTTTTATTTTATTAATAAAACATCAAAAATTCCATTAAGCGATTCGATTTATGATGTTAATTTATTTTCCGCGACTTTATCGGTCATTTTTCACGCACAAAAAGCTACAGTCTTTCTAGCATTTAAGGAATTCGGACGTCTCAAAAGATATCGCAAACCAAAGAAATTTACACAAAACTTATTTTTATCCACATTTGCATCATTTTTGGAACAATCTTTGGAGTCGACACTCCAATTGACTCATTTGACTGCTCAAATAATTATATCCAAATGTGCCGCAAGTGTGAGACAATCGTCCACATCATCAGATTAAGACAGTGTAAAGAATATGTAAGCTTTACTCATACGTAAAGTCGTTACACACATTTTTTTCATCGAGATCATCAGGAAGTTGTTAAAAGTTAATTTTGTTCAAGCTCTCCAGTCGTCTGCGGCTGCCGCTCCACCCCTGCCACGCGCGAATCTTACATGCAAGAATTAAAGAAATACAACAAAATGAAAAAAAAAATTAAAAACAATAATTGCCAGTTTAACGTCAACGACGCGATGCCATTTCAAATGTGTGTTTCCAAGTCTTACTTACCTTGGAATATTTTGATATTAATCTCGCACTTTAGCTGTGTGTTGGCTTATATTATATTTTTGCGCAAATAAACGACGTCGAAATTAAGCCAAGAATTATTATAGCGCGGAAATATACACACACGACGCGGACACATGGCGCTGCATGTACTGACGACGCGCCAGTGCCACTCCACGAGCGCCAGTCCGCTCTATTGCTGTTCTAACTTTGAGAAATCAATTAAAATTGTGCAGTAACCTTCAACTACAATTACAATAATATTTCTCTCTTTTAAGTAATTTATAATCCATGAATAATATTTACTGTACTGTGACTGTGTCCACACATATTATACGAACGAACCATAACCGCAAGCTGCATGCGCCTGGCCTGCATTTGTGCAGCACGCGGAATTTGTTTATTTTATCAAAGCAGCTCAGGCTGCAGCGCAAATTCGCACAAGGCGCGTGTTTCTCCGCGCTGTTTATCTCACTAGTCTCCGCGTACAATAGTTAATGTTTAGTAAATTGCAATTTGGCGCGTCGCGTCGCGTACGCCGCGCATTTCACATTGATATGAGGCGCGTTTCAATAAAGAAAGCTGGCAGCCGGGCAGGCACAATTTAATGCCTCTTATATGCAGATAAACATATCCTATCTATCGCGCTGAGGAGTCATTGAGAATAATATAAACAATTTTGCGAAATGCGCCAAACTAAGCGGTTTTAAGTGCGCTCAGCGACGAGTGTGCACATCAATATATGTTAGTTGCGATGCACACAATCGCCACCACACGTGCGGCCGCCGCGCCGCCTCTCCCAATCGCACTCGTCGCACTCAAATAATCACAAAAACAATAAAACAATAAAAAAAACATAAGAATAATGCAATCTTGCAATAAGTGCATTTGTGCGAGCGACGAAAGCCACATAATGTTTGTGTTGCACAAATGTCTTAGAAGTCAAACAACTTTCGCTGTCGGATTGGGTGCTGGCCCACAGCCGTGCTGCCTTAAAAGCTCCACTGTTTATGCTGCATGCATGTCGTCACCCATAAAGCAGCACAATCTGATGTATTAATCATATTAGATGCAATTCAATTTAAAAGACAATCACAGCTGGCTCGTACGTTTGAATGCAGCCAAGACATATCAAATTAATTAAATTAAAATCGTTTGCATCTGAAACGAGTTTTCTAGGAAACTTAGCGGGAGCGCGCGTGCGATCGCCTTTTTCTTCGACTCGATATGATGGACGAGATAAAAGTCAAACTGCTGCCCCCCCACCGTTGTTGTCTAAAGACGCCAAATGGGTAAAGAAAAAACTACAACAGCTCGCCAGGTAAAAAAATGTAACCGTTTGTAAATGGGGCCCATCACAAAAGAGAGGCCACATCAATCAAATTAAGTTGCTATCGCGAACATTTTGCGTCATCGAGCCAAAATATAACCCCAACAAATGTGTTCTCGCGAACAATTCCGCGCTTTTATTTGACGGGTCCGGTCATCCCGAATGTGTGCGCCAATAAAAAGGTGTATACGACACGACACGGTCATTCTGTATGCACCGTTCCTTCATTATGCAAAGATATTGGCTTCATTTTAGTTTTTTGTTTTTTCTGACTGACTGACTGAAAAGATTCCAGTTTTATGTTTTTATGCTGCATTTAAATGATCTATTCACTGCATGAAAGCTGGCTGGAAATTCATGTGCATTCATTCACTTCACATTTAGGGATGCTTACGGCAGTCATTTGCAAAGATTTCACATACAAACTGTTTAACGACTTTGTTTCATGTCGTAAATAACTTAGTGGTAAATAATAATACATATACGAGTATTTTTAATGAGTTTTTGGTCTTAATTTGCACAAAAGTTGTAAAACAGTAAAAAGTTGTTCGTATTATTTTTTTCTCTCCGCTTTTTTTGTTTTTTTTTTACCGAAACTTGCTTTACATTCATCTGATCATCTTAACATGAATGTGCGGGACTCTTTAGAATTAGTGTACACAAAACAGACGCAAGCAGGAAACTTAAGATGACGACCAGTCCATAAACCTCCCATCTTCAAAATGTTTGATTGCGTCAGATTAAAGTCCGCTCTCGACCCGGTAAAGTGTTTTCCGCCCGAGGTGAAATTCAAGTAATTTCTTCTTTACAACAATATTTTGTGCGTTCCTTATATTTGTTGGTTTATTGTTTCTTTTCTTAGTGGCAGTCGCGTTCGTCTTCATTTTCTCTCTTCACTTCTGTGCCATGGAGAATTAATTTTCATTTTAACACCTTTTTTCACGGCACAAGAATACTTCATTTCCTCGGCAACAGCAAAACCTTTTTTTCAAAAGTGCCCTAAAATACAACAATTGTTTTCACCAACAACATAAAGAAACATATCGGTCCATTGTAAATGAATCGTATATAAGAATGAAAACAAAAAATTAAAGGGCCCTTGCACACAAAATACAATTTTTTTTTTTTTACATTGGCGGAGCACGAGCTGAAATTAAATTCCAGCCATTCGAATGGCTTCCAATTTGAATGGGTGCATCGGCATGTTCTTTAGCCGCCCTCCACTTTTTTTCCCCCCGTCACTCCGTATGTGGGGTTGGTATCCAGACACACTTGAATGTGTGGGCTCAAATTTCCAGTTTATAACAAATTGAACACACAGTCAAGCAATGTTGTCTGGTTTATTTCACAAATAGAATATGATATGGCGGCTTTTGTGTATAAATACGTTTATAAGTCACATGCGGACGTT
>JANSTS010006172.1:8904-23402 GCA_026546915.1 Sylvicola fuscatus | reverse complement strand
CTACCATTAATTGCCTACTACAGAGATTTGCTGCAGTTGTCGGTTAGTGCGTCAACGCACCGGTACGATGCGTCTTTGGTGCGTACACATGTTGGAGTGGGAAGTGTCATGGTGGTTTGTGTTGGCATCATGCCCCCTCCCCCAAAAACCACCCCTTCCTCTCCTAAAAAGCAGTAGCTAGCTTCTTAACGCATGCAATGACAGATCGTAGACAAGGCATATTCAACAGGAGGATTTACCAAAACGAGGCCACTTTAAATCAAGCCACTTTGTGTACATCTATTTTCTAGGAGATGTGTTCCTTTGGATGTTTTACGGTTAGTGCGAGACATAAGGCGTTCATACATAAGTAGGTAGTTACAAATAACAACAACTCTAAGATCTGACGTTCATAGAAATTGTAGCGAAAGTACATTTTGAGATGTTCGCTTAATAATTGTAAATTGAATGTTGTTGACTTACCGCATAAGATGGCCAGCAAAATGCTACAGATGAATAGGTGGATGCTGTGTCTGGCTAACCGCGTCTTCATGTTGCTGGTAGTTTGATATGACATTCAAGTAGATTTATTTTCCTGTAAACAAAAAGAAAACATAAAATTGAAGAAAACAAAAAAAAACAAAACTTAGGTAAATCTTATCTATTAAAAGAAGAAACGAATACATATTGAATATTTTTTTCAAGAAAATGTTGAAATGCTGAGAAATGGATTTAACATTAGATAAAGAGGAAGTGTTCTCATTTCAATTATATAAGAACACTTTAGAAAATAATTCTTTTGAGATTTTTGTACATTCCAAAAATTGAAAAGAAATTCATTCAATGGAAGCTGTTTCTTTAAAATGAAAAGATTTTAAAATAATTTTTTGTTTTAAAACTGGTGTTTCTTCTTGACTTGTAGAAGAAGATTTGGCACAATCAATAGAGCATTCAAATTGTTTTAAAATTACTTGAACCATTCTTCTATGAAGGTTCTTCAGATAAGATAATTGAAAAAAAATAATTTAAATCGATAAAAAAGTGTATACAATTCTTAAGATCTTTGGATCTAAGAAAATAAGTAAACAACTTAAAATTCTTAATAAATGGACGACAACATTATCAACAGCATTGTTGCAATAAAAATCCAATAACAATTATCTTGCAATAAGACTGAATAAATATTTCTTAAGAGAATATTGGTTTCTTAGAATCGCATCGTTTAATTTACAAACATTTTATTGGAAATCAATGCATTTCATTCAATTTAATCTATCAACTATTGGAACTTGTATTTCTAGGGATGAAATCTGAAACTAATTCGGTGAATTAGTATTCCTTGCAGGATATTTTATTTCCACTTATTTTCAGCGCAATCATCTGTTGAGTAATTTTTTTGATACAGAAGATGATTTATCAACAAGATTCTTAAATTTCATCCCTGAACAATTTTCTTCATTATAAACATGTTAAGGAAGAGCTTTTATTGCATATATCGTTACGTAGGAAAGGACATCAATAGCAAATATAATTGATGAATTCCCCATTGAGATGGCGAGTAATTGCATTTGGCCTTGGGCAACTGAACTCTAAAGCCCCACAACATTAACATAATACGGATTAAAGGAAGTCGAAGGAATTGCCACACAACTGATTAGCATAACAAATGAGCTCAGGTGAAACGGTTGGGGAGCTGACTTGTGACGTTCCTGGAAATGCATTCACGAGCATATTCATAAACTGGATGCCACTACTGCAATGCATTGCAACTTATTTGCATTGTTAATTTTTGAACAAATCTTGTCAATTTATCAGTGAGTTATTTAAAGCAATGCAAGTTGCAAATATTGTCAATATTTGATTCGGCGAAAAACGTGCTTTGTGGGTGGTTGTGCAATGTGTATGCACAAAATGCAGCAGCACCTTTGATTTGCATTATCAGGGGATGATCATTTACTGAGTAATAAACTGGTACGCTTCCAGGAGTGGTGCAGCAAATGTAAAAGGTATTTAGCTCTTGAGTGGAGTCCTGTCGACTAGATGAGAAAGTGTTAGCTCTTTGTTTCTGTGCAGATGCTGGTTAAATGTTATGGTTCAGGCAGCTAAATTTCAATGCATGGTAGCACCGCGAATAAACGCGAACGCAAGAATTTGTTCTTGTAGCCTTCAATACAAATATAAACCAAACCAAATATTCAACGAATTAACGGTGATTCTGTGTTTTCTTATAATTTTGGCAAAATTTCCTTGTAAATCTATCAGCGTCTTACAGCTAAAAGAAAACTCAGGTAGCCAATGAATAACCAACTGAATTTGTTTTACATTTAAAACAATGATTGACCTTCAACGATTATTTTGTTGACATCGAAATACGATTTGCTGACCTTGAAATAATATTTGATTCGAAGAATATTTGTAGAGATTTTAAAGAATTTTAGTCATTAACATTTGAAAAATTAAATACCAAAAAAAAACAATTAAAAAATATATTTGACCGTCAATTATTAAATATGAAAGTACGATTTCGAAACAATTGGTTGAAATAAAAAAATAAAAATGTAACAGAATTTCGTCTTCATTCAAAAATTCTAATGGACCGTAAAAAAGGTTTCTTGGAGACAGTCTTACGGTCGATTTCTTGAGAATTGCCACCAGTCGTATCGTTCAATTCATGGAAATTACCAGCAAATCGGCCATAAATTGATGTGACCAACACATCCAAATGTATTTACGTTTACGCCAAAGTGCCGCCATGTCAGACATTCCCAGAATTCTGCGAATTTCGACACAATTCCCGGCCGGGCCCGGCTCAAGCCGTAAAGTTAACTCCTTGAAATTATCAAGTCTGGAGCTGTGTGAATTGAATATGATTACGGAAGCGCTTCTTGGTAACATTGAAGCATAAATGTAAACTAATAGAAACTTATTTATGCTTACAAACATGGATGGCCCAGAATTGGGCAGAAGTGTGATACGTACCCAAATTTACTGCACGAGCTGTGGTCGCCTAAATTCTGTTGTAACACACAATTTCACAATTTTTTGTTGTTGTAAAAGCTTTACCTGTTTTCTTTTTTGTAAGCTTTTCACTTTAACTTAACACTTGTTTTATTTTCAATAAAGTCACATTATTTAAATCACTTCTGAAATTTATTTTCAATTATTTATTGATTTTTTTCGAAAGAAGGATAAGGATTTAGTCGTACAAGATTCACACAATACATTGAAACATGTTCAACTTAAAAGACGGAACAGAAAAAAAAAACATTACATTACATAAACGAAAAACCACCCCTATGGTAATCACCCCAAAAAATCAACGAAAACAATGATGTCACAAGTGAAATGGCCCCCGATGATAAACGCAATTTTACTATTATCCAATACAATTGAGTATAATTGCATTAAATTTGTATAATAATTGTAGCTGCATCCCCTAATGGCCGATCATGAAATAGTGTCCGATAGAAACGACCCTCTGGGCCCCAAACAAACGACATTTAAGTCCAGCTGTAACAATTTAAGTGCAAAGTAGTCTGGAGGGGATGTGGTAGCGACACTGAACGGATCAGAAGTCATTATTGTATGGGAAAACTCACTAGAAGGCAGCAATTCTAAGCATAGAAGATACTTTGGGCCCAAAAACGCAAAAAGATGTTCATCTCAGTGGAACTGGCAATATTCACAAAAAAAAAAACCCACCCACTCTCCCACTGTACATCTAACTACACACATCACCACACATGGTCTGAATATTAAATTTTAGGCTGATGTTTTTCCTCATCATTTCAAGCACTCACAAGCTGTCTGCATGTGTGGATAGCTTTTTTTGCCTACCCGCCAACCCACCCTCCCACCCCTTCAAAGCTAATGTCTATTTTTTCGTTGTATGTTGCGTCTGTTCGCATATATGTTGATGATCTTAGCTAGTACCAGGACAGCCCGCCATCACATGCCAGCCATCCCAACATCCCTTGATTTTTATTCATCTAACATGAAATGATACTTTCGCGGCAGTCGCGCTTCGCATATATGGCTGAAGTCTTAGCACTGGATGCTCTTGCGAAGTGCTGTCGCATTACTTCCCGGGCGCGTCTCTGATTTCTCAACAATTTTTGGCAAATTAATCCACTCACTGCTGCCATCACCCACCCTCAGTCGCTTCCAGCTGAAACATCTCCTTGATATTGTAAATATATTCACATCATAATGACGAGGGAGGTGGTGGCGTTGACTCACACAGTTCTCATCACCCCACCCATATGCATGTGGATGAACAATGAAATCCCCAGAACATCCAATACTCCTACGAACGAGTAAAATGCGTGTCTAAAGAGGTTATCATCCCCCCAACCCCCGAATTGCTTCAAACAATACCAGCAGCAGCGGAACAAAAAAAGTGCGGCAACATATAATATGGGCACATGTACCACATACGCGTATATGCGTGCGTCTGCGATAATCGTAGGCATATTGTGAAACACATATGCAAATTAGTGAGTAAATTTGCCTCATGTTGTTTTGTTTTGTTTTTTTTTTTTTGGATAAGCCTGAAGTTGCTGTCCCATTGTCGTCTTGTTTGAATATTTTTTAAGTGAATAGTAACCAGAGGACTGGTGACAATAACAAAGGACAACCGAAGTCAGACCACGTAGACTGGCTGGACAGCATTGAAACTGTTTTGGGTGGTTGGTGGTGGATGGACGGCCTGCCATTTGCCGGCCAGGCTTGTTATTGTTCCAATGTTTTCGGACATGGATTACTCGATAAACTCTTTGCTGCAAAGCGACAAAACAAACGTGTGGTGCCTCTAAAATGGGATAAAAGCGAAGATTACAGAAATCCTATCAATTGGACAGCACTTAAGTTGTTGCATGTATAAGTAGCCCGAAACAGCTTCGCGTCTGGCCAGGAAACGGACTTGATGAAATTGAACATCCCAAAGACGCCATCAAAAGTGGATAAGTGAATTGTTATTAATTGATTAAGAAATCGAATCATTAGCCAATGAAATCTCTCAATCTGAGCATATATCTCTAACCAGCTTCGCCTCTCCCACACACTGCCACATCTGTCCATCATCGGGCTGATCCTAACCATAGCCAAATTAGTCATCGCCAAATCCCTCTGGGGCGATTCAAGGCATACATGCGGCAAAGTCGCAGAGACAACCCCTAAGCTCTTTGGTGTGTGCAGAATTGCCTTCGAGACGCAGACACTACAGAGGCACCACGTCTTGGTCACGAACTTGCAATTAGTTCTCTAAACTTTTCCACATAACATATCATGGCCTAAACACACACACACACACACACACACAAACACACAAATAGCGAAGCTTCCATATGGTGCTGGGCTGAAGCGACCGACCACCTCCTTCACCGCGCCACCAATTCCGCAAGGATTTGATTCAATAAAATATATCGGGGGAGGAGGGGATGGATTAAATGGGATAACACAGAAATTAATTGATCAATTAGCACTCAATAATTTTTAGCCGGTGAAAGAGGTTTTAACACAATCACTAATTGATTTTGTCCATCTTCATCGACTACGTCTGTCTGATGCATGCACAATCTTTTCTTAGCATAATTTTTGCAGAAGATTTCAATTGCGTTTGCTCTGTCGGAGACGCGAAACGATACTAAACTTTTAAGAGCCGCTTTGATTGCCAACATTTAACTTGCATTCTATTTTTACGAGATATTCATTGAAATCGGATCACCACTTAATACTTCTTCTTTGTTTACTTAATCTTGTGATGAACTTTGAACCGTTTAAACTGCAACAGCTGCACTTAAGATCGGCTTGTTCCAATCAAATGTTCACTTTAATCTGCCCCAAAACCGGTTCACAAATCACAACTCATCATCGTCCAACTAACGGTAACTTGTTTGTGCTATCCAACTAATTTACCGTTTATTTCGCATTAATTTTGTCTGCGCTGCCAATTTTTTGCGTTTCTCTTTTCAACTAAAAAATAGTTCTGGCAATATTTGCATAGAATTAGCATCATTTCACTGAGTCAATTGTTGCTTTTTATGGATGTTCTCCTATTATGCTGATCGAATGTCACTTAGAAACTGCACAGATGCTAGTTGCAAGTTGCAACACAGCTAGAATGCACTCGTGCAAGCGACGAAATCGCGTGTATACGAATTTTAAACGCGATAAGCGCAAACTCCGCCGAGGTTCACAGTTGACGCGTAGGTGATGAACTGAATAAAAGTTCAAACAGCGGACGGCTCGCGCTGTGCCGATTTAGTGTTGGAGGGGCGGTCGCCGGCCGCCCGGCGCTAGCTTTTGTCGGTGTCGAGCGTCACGCTCAGCGTTGTGCAGCTTTCCCCAGTCTATCAATTCACCACAGCTGATTTGGGAGTTTTGGGTGGGCTTCAATGTTGAGGCTACGGATTCTGGGCATGTGGTGAATAAATGGATGAAAAGCGCTGCAGAGTGCAGACATTCTGTGTTAAAGGGGAAACTGTTACATTTAGGCTGAACAACGGATGACCGGTGCGACTCACAGATGTTTTCCAGTTGTCTGAAGCGATTTTTAATGTTTTTTATTTTGTTTAAATAATTATGTAATAAACATTTTAAAACAAACAATAAAACATATTGATAACGATACTAAAAGATTTGTTATTTGAAAAATAACGGTACAATTTTCTTATTGCTAATATATAAAGAGTCAGACTGTAGATGCCATGGATCCAATCAGCTTCCAGCATGTCGTTACGCAATTCTTGCGTGTTCCTCTGCGTTTTACTGTTTGCGTTGCGTTTCACAATGACGTCATGCTGGTGAATATGTTGTATATTCTGTCACATCCCCTACCCAAACCACCCAGCTCTGCATCTTCCTGTAAATGTGAGACGGAGACGACGACGCCAGTGCCACCCGCGCGTCCCGCTTCGCACGCATTCCAGCCCAAAGAAGCCGAACCAGCAGAAGGGGCAGCTTTTTAAATGGCTGATGATGTAATTGAGGCGCCGACGCATTCAAGGATTCCAGTCCAGCATATATTCCATACAGATAGATGTATTTAGCATTTAAGAGCAATGGGACTCTGCGGAGAAATTTGTGCCAAATTGTTGTTGAACTTCTTCCTATTTTCGCTGAAAAGCAGGCCATCGACAGACGAACTGAATGCGATGGGTACCGTTGCAGGAAACTGAGGGTGCGGGGGGGTGGCTGATTTTACAGTAGGCAGATGGATGGGGGTCGTAGGTGACGCCGCAATTTCTTCTTTTCGCATGAGAATTAACCCTTTCTTCCTCCTCCCCCTATCGCCCGCATACTCCTGTATGAATATGTGACTGTTGTTGAACTCCTTGCATCCTGGCTGGCATTAACTTATCAGCAGCACCTTTAAGGATTGCGTGGCTGTCAATGGGAAAACACTTTTGTGTGTCGACACGACCAACGAAGGATTTTAAGTGCTGTACAACACTATTCTGAATTTTATGTATGTAAGAAAACTTCATGGATATGATCTTATAAGGATAATAAAAAGCGTGCGTCGTCCGTGTGGCCAGTCTGGTGAACATTGCGTGAGTTGGGGGAGTTAGGGGGAGGTTGGGAGGTTGGGGGGGATTCGCTATGTGCCAGCAGCTGGTGGCTAGGATTGTTTGGTGAATGGTGTGACGGCCGACTTTCTTTCGCCGGCCGTGTCCCAGAAGCACGCCCAAATAAATCAACATGCGAGCACATAACTATACACGGATATATGGCATATCCTGTTCATTAGAAGGGCTGTCGCTTTTCGCCCATAGCTCCAATATACATATAACATACTCTTAGCATAAATCATTTTAACCCGCGCTATATATGTATACCTGTACTAGGGGAATGTGATTATATGAAAGGCATGTTTATAAATAATGTATTTTGGTAATGAGAATCCTTAATCCAGGGGGCATGCGTTTTCTAAAAGAAAAGAATATAACTCGCTATGTGTATATGTATTAAATAATAATCGTGGTCTTTCATCTTTTTCCCTGTTCGCTTCCGACAATCTTCATTCACCCCACACACGTCTTATGTGTTTACTTCTGTACAACCCCCGTCCATAACTATCCCTAAAATATTAATGCCACCCTCTTTTCATTTTTTTGCCAATATTTCATCATCGGAAACGTATTTAAATGAAAGATGCTCCTAGCCTCTCAGCACATTAAACTGCTTTAAATATTTGTTTATGTGATGAGGATGCGGCCTTCTTAAGTTTCAATAACAAAAATGTTCCTTAAAGTCGTCTGTGTCAATCTACACAGCATCCAAAATCCATATAGGAAATAGTGAACTCTATATGAACATTTCGGAGCCTTAAACAACCGTTACCGGCCGGTTAACCCCCTACACCAGCCCTCCCTACCCGCCCATTAAATGAAATACTTCTTGTAGGTGGTCGGTATGGATAATGTTTTTTACATTACACCACTGCTGTGTTGTTGTCACATACGTGTTAGTACCTTCTTTTTGTTATTGTTTTTTGCAGAGTGAGGCCATCCACAAAGGCACACCGAAACGCAGAAGCATCCTGTAATGGAGGACGAAGCCAGCCGAGAATGTTGTGTGTTTTATATTTCGTTGTCGCTTCTTTTCCTTACCCTATATGTTCACTATTAAGTATTAAGGAAACTGGAGATTGACCTCATACCTTTTGTGCAGTCCTTCACTGTACCACCATCCAACAGAGCCCATGCCCATCTCAAGGACATAACATCAACGCACAAACATTACGGTATATACACATTTAATAGGTTTTTGCCGATGGACGATATTCTATACGTCGTCAACCTTCGTTACGTGTTGTTTTCCTATTTCTTATAATTTTTTTTTTGCTTCCCCCCATCTTTATGGTGTTTATATGCCTTGGGTTTTCCTTCTTCCCTTTTTTTGGGTTATACATTTATATAAATAGGTGTTGCAAAAGTGAAGCAACCGATGGAGCTTTTTGGAAGATTGTCAGAACGTAAGTGAATAGAACGGGCGCGCGGATGCAGGTTTTCGATCAAAAATGCAAATAGCTTCATGTACTCACCAACAACCGACAGAATTATGAAAAAGTCCTAATTTTACCCCACCTCCCCAACAAAAATTGCGTGCCGACTTTTGAGTCACCTTGTATCTGTGAATACAAATCCTTAACGACTATATACAGCTACAAAGGATGTGAGAGCTTACTAACCCCTAGTGCAAGCACCACCAAAAGGGTGTAAATGCAAAATGGAATGTTGGGAACGCTTTCTCATGGGAGATGCGGCTGTCCTAGTCTAAAGCCTGAGAGTCCAGAGCTTCTGTCAGCTGTTGGTGTGTAGGGGTGTCATTTGTGCACAGGCCTGCCAGCTGAAGGGTATAAAAAGTAAAAGGGTCAAAATCACATTATAATTCACACATTAATTTCATACCTTTTGCATCACAACCAGCATCCGTCTACCACCACCACCCATAACCCCCCTACCCACCTGACGTAACACCCCACATTTGTATGTTTACCTTTCGATTTTAACTGCTCGTTTTACAACCCTTACCACACAAAGTCCGTTCACAGGGCACAATGTACGCACACATTCATGTTAACGTGGGCGCGTGACTAGTGTGGACTGTTTTATTCTTTTATTTATTTTTATTTTTCTTTTACAATTTTATTTTCGTATTTTAACGTTTGGACGGTGCTACAATAATATTCGGAAATTGGTTTTGCGACTCCTTACATTCTGGCTTTGGTGTACACGTGTACATACGCGGTGTAGTACGCCATAGTACGCGTACAATGGAGGAGCGCACTGACTTGCTGGTGGGCAGGAATAGGGGGTGGTGGTGGTGGTGGTTGGGCGCTGCTTTTTTGGGGCGGCGTGTGCCGGCGTATCTTCGCCAGAGTCAGTGAGAGCGATAGAGAGACCCAGAGTGAGAGAATGTGAAAAGAAAGATGGGTTGGGGGGCGGTGGGAGAGTGGCAGTTTGATGGGCTAGAGGTGATGAGGGTGGTTTTTGGTGAAGATTTCATGTTATTGGTGATTTCAGTTAATGGAAATTGGCAAAGAGAAAGAGATCTTTGTAAGAAGTAAGTTCGCTGTTGTGTGTGTGTGTGTGTCTTTATTATGTTATGCGGTGTTTTATGACTTTTTTCTGGGTGGCTGCTCTTTGTGTGGTCGAGGGGGTGGTGGTGATGAGTATAAGACGACGATGCGGCGCGCCTTTGTGAATCTCGTAATAGGTATATTCGTGCTTTTGTGTGCAAATTATGTGTGGCTTTGTTAAAGAGACTGTCGATGGTACTTTATGTATGAATTTTTAGTGTGGGTAAATAATTGAATTGTGAACGCTTGATGGCTGAGAAGAATTTTCGCGTGTCTATATATTGTTTAAAATGCTGTGAAAAATCAAGGAAAATAGGTGTATGATTTTTCTGATCAATTCTTTCGAATGCAGGACGTATCAACACTGGTTTCTGTACGTGACAGTATATTTCTAAGTTTAGAAGGTTACAGCTTTTAAATGGCAGACCTTTGCACAAACTTCCTGTCTGCATGTAGCATAATTATTAAAGCAACAATTTGATTGCATCTTCTCACCCTTATACCAAACCACACAAAAGCAGCGAATGTCAATCGCATGAGGCTCTTCATTTATCGTTGGCCAAGTAATGTATTTGACTGTTGTTTACGTCTTTTGCATCTACCTTCCATTCCCTATATGCATCACTTAAAAAAAACGCCATGGACCATCGGCAATACGCAAAACCAAATGGAATTGTGCAGACGAGCCCTCATTGACATATAGTAGAGTGAAATGCCTTTAGGCTTTAATATATTTCTACCCTGGCACATATAATATGTGCCATAGACAGTAAGACAGTGAAATGTATTGAATGCTGAGCGCTTCCCACTGGCAGCTTGTCAATTTCAGTTTTGGGTTGGTGGCATTTTGTATTTAAATGGGTTTATTGAAAAAAAAAAAAGAGAAAACGATGAGGTTTCTCGTACAAGCGAAATAAAAGTTTTACTTCCGATTTTGATGTTTTATTACGCCAAGACAAACAAGAACAACTCTTATTAGTCGTTTAGCAACTTTTCAATGAGTTTGTTGTTGTCTTCATTGAAACACTGCTTAGGAACATTGGAAGGGAAGATTTTGTTTGCTATTGAAAATTTTAAACAAATTCATTTTTGTTGAGTATGAAATGTACCAAGTTGAGTTTTGATTGTTTTTGATGTGCAGTTCATCTAGATGCACTTTTAACTCGTTTTATACACGAGTTCTTAGAAAAAAAGGTGTCAAAAATGAATACAATTTGAGTTAAATCCTTCCATTAATTTAGGCTCGAGAAACTTCTTTACTGTACCGAAATTTTGCATTTTAGAAATATTCCCAGCATACAGAAATGTATGCACATGCATCCACAACAACAATGTGAGATTTCAATCCTCAACCTCCATTTTTGAGTTACTAGAGTTCCCTAACATTAACTAGAAAACTAAAAGTTTTTATTTATTTTATGTTTATTGATATTGCGTGAGCGAAGAAAGCAGGTTAAGCTAAGACTCCTGCACCTTTCTTTATGGTCTCAAAATCCATGTCTGAATCGGGGAGACATGTTTTAACACAAATGAAATGAATTTCTGTTAAAACATTTGGGATCTTCCGCGTAATAAAAACCTTTTTCTAAGCGTCTGTCGAAACTACAGGTTTTATTACATATTTTTTTAACTACCTGCATTGTGGTATTAGCCGGAAATCCCAAGTGTGATAGTTTTGCTATCAAAAAAGCCTTCTGGTTTCCTTCCATTTTATTGGTACGCATTTTTACAATTTGTTCATTTATTATGTATTGGTAAGGAAGCAAAGCGCTGTGAATTTTATAGCATCATATAAGAACAGCCTCTGTCTTACAAACAAACCACAAATATCGGGACATAATAAGTCAATGTACCGTCCTAAAATCATTACAACTACAAAGATGCATTTTATAATCCTAACGACCTCCTTGGGCTTGGGATAGCAATAATTACATGTAATAAATGTCATAAAACAATAATGGCAAGCGCTTCTTTATTTTCAGAAAATGCATCTGCTTTCTTTATTTTAAAATCAAAATGTTAAGGAGGAAACAAAGAGCTGACCAGTCTACCAGCAATCTTGTAGGCACCAACCGCAAGTATTTCTTGTGGATTCTATGACAAACAAAACAGTGGCTGCAATAGGTGGACTACCTAGGCTTCTTTACCTTCCCCATCCACACCAATGTAGACTACAACTGCGTAATATCATCTTCATAGATAACAAATTTGTTATCAGTAAGAAGTAAAGCAGATGATCCCAGCAAAGAATTCTACGGCATTTCATTATGCTTTGGTATTTAGTTCGCAAGCTATTCACTATCAGAAATATATAAAATAAATATATGCGGAGACTGTCAAATCACTTTTGAAGTCTCCATACGAATTATATGGGCAACCATTTATTTCGCACTCTAAACAATTAAAGCGCCAACTTTAATGGATTGTCAAAATTTTCAAATGGTGAATGTGTAGAATTATTTTAAAAAAATGCCAACAAATTGTTCCATGCCAACTAAATACTAGCCTAAAATGTTCAATTAAGACAAAGTGTTCAACATTACAATAAGTAGCCAATTCTTAAACTAGAAATTTCTATTGGCTTCATACGTCTCACGTGTCACTGGTTTCAAAACACATGTTTTTCACATTTTGGGTGAATTATACGATTCGCATTTAAAAACTGAATCTTGTAAACAATTTCTTTACGTTTGTAGGCCATTTTGTTGTTGTTGCTTTTGTCAAATGTTGAGTCACTAAGCCTTTTTCACAGGTACAAAAAATTGACGTCACAAGCGCAGCCTTTTCGGTTCCTAGAAGTACCAGACGCGGTCGCATTCTATCGAGAGCCGTGACCAGAAGACGTTGTGCGCGAACATACACAGTTTCATACGAATTTTTTTGTTTTCAACAAACACAAAAATGACAGATCGCAATAAATTCAAAGTTGGTGATTTGGTGTTTGCCCATTTAAAAGGATACAGGCCATGGCCAGCAAAGGTAAATTGGGAAGCAAATAGTGAAAGTGTGCAAAAAAAAAAAAGTGTTCTCAAAAAATGCTAATGATTTGGGTGGGGGGGTGGCTTACTTTTCAAATTACAGATCTCAAAATCGATGGCAAAGAACAAATATGGAGTTACATTTTATGCAGATAATAAAACGTAAGTGACTAACAAAATTGCGTATAAATGTGATCGTGTCGAATGTGAACAATTGTGCATTTTGTGTTTTGACAGATCGAGAATTAACCAAGATGGCGTATTCGAGTACGTTTCGCATAAAAAAAAGTTTGGCGAGCCGAGACAAAGGAGGAACATTCCATTTGAGCTCGCCATGATAGAAATCGAGGCAGAGTATGTGCGAAAACATGGCCATTGTTCGGATGATGATTATGTGCCAGTTCCGGAGGCGCCCCAGCGGCTTAGAAATAAAGAAGGTATTTAGTTTTACTAAAATTATTAGCCGTATACTTTTGGTAACAATACTTATACTGACGATATTGTCCTAAGTGATAATTGTGGATTGTCACAACTATTTTTTTTTTTTTTTCAACAAAAATGAATTGTGTTTTAAACGGTTTTCGTTGGAACCTAATACCATGTAAAAAGATAGATATTTTGTATTAGATTTGATAATTAATAAATTTCTCTAACCAATCTTTCCATTTTCAGCCTTGGCTTTTTATTCCATTGAAGCAAAGCTAATACAATATGCCGAAACCATTGTTAATGCATTGTCAAAGTCAAACATTTCACTCGCGATAAAGCAACTGAACGACATTAATGGTGAATTCCAGAATATTGATATATTTACTGTGCCTCAATAATAATTTTTGTTTTATTTCAGATTTAAACATTACGGCACTAATGTTAAAAAAGAATAGAGCATCGGTGGAGGTGATCCAAAGCGTCAGGATGTACTCGGCTGATACAACTTCTATGACCGCAAGGAGTGAAAAGAACTTCATTGCGCAAACAAAAGTTCTTCGCCAAAAGGCAGAATGCGTAGTTGTTAGATTTAAAAACATGTTAGGAATACCACTGCATTATCAATTCTCATTTGCGTTTGAGAGAATTCTAAATCAATTTCAAAATAATGTCGCGCACATGACGGACGAGCAGATCGCAGCTCTAACCGTTGACGTGTGTTAGTTTTACTTTCTTTCTAAATTAACGTCTTCGAACAAAACTGAATAATTTTTTTACATTTCCTTTTTTTTTACATACTAATCCATACTCAATACGACCATTTAAAGAATATTTAAAATATACATTTAAATGACATATGTACCATGAACGTTGGTCTACAACTTAAAGTTGTTGTTAAACTGATTCTAAATCAATTTCAAAATAATGTCGCGCACATGAAGGACGAGCAGATCGCAGCTCTAACCGTTGACGAGTGTTAGTTTTACTTTCTTTCTAAATTAACGTCTTCGAACAAAACTGAATAATTT
>JANSTS010006167.1:0-23463 GCA_026546915.1 Sylvicola fuscatus | reverse complement strand
CCCCCTCCCCATCCCTTCTTCCCATCAGCAATGTGTCTTTGAATGAGTACTATTGCACCAAGCCACAAAGCGATGTAAACAAAAGAGCTATTCAGTATCACGATGTTTTAAGCTGATGATATGTTGGTTTAATTCCCTGAAACGGTCATGATATCCAATGAATGGCGACCCATTGTAACATAATGTTTTATGTGTTATGTGGAAATGTGCATAATTTCCCTAATCTCTCTAGATTATGGGCGATCTTTGACATTCGATTTAAAAATTAGGCACATTTTCTTGAGCACATCAAACAACTGTTGAAGGTTCAAATGTTAATTTGACATCAATCTGTGATACCAAAATAGCGTCAAATTGAATTCGCCAATCACATGGAGAATTGTCAATTTTTGTGTGGCCGAATGTGAAAAACCGGTTTCCATTCAACTAACTACAATGGAATTGCTTACATTACTTAATGTTTTGCCGCGTCCAAAAATCTCCCAACATAACTATATCGGATATTAGTTTAATTTTTAGTGTATGTACTTCATTTACAGTTACAGTTATGTAACTGCATATTGCATAATAGGTTATGTACGTGAATTTGGCTATTGTCTTAAATGAACGCGCAATGAGAATAGCCGTCTGCATGGTCCATCTATTGTTTTAAGTTATAACCAGTATTGCCATGACATACAAAATTCCGTTATGAATTCAGTTGCGGAAAAAGTTTGGTACAATTCGGTGTTATCACTTGTCAGTCAGACATACTATTTCATGACAATTAATTGTAGCGTGTAACGGTATTAATGCAAGTTAATGTCGTTGTGACAGAAAATTTAGATTATACTTATTATATTTGACAACTGTACTGACCACTGCCCGAGTTTTGTCACATTTTCATCGAGTTGAACGTGTTGTTTCATGAACAACAAAAAAATTCCATTTCAATTGCATTGTGTGCAATTACTCATTGTGACGCACGCGTGCACCAATTGAAAAGTGCACTATTTTCAACATATGGCTTACTAATATGCAGCTGACTGGGCAATTTGTGTCATTACATTAAAACACAACAACTAATTTGCTCGTCATTGCAATTCCCAAACTAACGTATAACACATCATGTTAACAGCAAAACTTTAGGCCACACGCTGAACTGTGCTAATTTGTCGAATCTGCATTCCAAAGCCAGCTGAACTCTTCAATTGAATACCCTCCCTGTGAACACTTCAAATCGATTGACTGAAGTTCTCGTGGTTTTTTTTTTTTGTTGTTGTTGGGGCCAGCACTTGCCGTTGCAAACTGTTCTCAATTATCACGTAATAGATTTTAATTTTTCCAATTTTAGTGAAGCTGAAATTATTTCCCATTCAGGACTGTCTAGTCGGTTGGTTCTATTGGTTATGATTACTTTTTGCTTCATCTTCTGTTTCATATCCCGGAAAAGAGGAGAGGCAGGAAAAAATGCGATACCTGTACAAACATGAAATAGGAAACGCTAAAAACATAAAAAGGCGAGAACAGTTGTAGATTGGAAAATTAAATTGATTTCGTTGCACGAGGCGTCATTTGTGCCTTCTAATTGAATTGTTTTTTCCACATATAACATACATGTACTTTCGATGTCATATAATCATGAAAATGGTTGTGGTTGTAAAGTGTAAACTTAGAAATCCATTAAAAGTTCCATCCCAAGGCTGCGGTCGTAAATATCTAGATACAGTTCCTATAGCAACCCGTTGTTTACGGAAAATCGAAACTGTGTTCAGTTAATAGAACTAATCAGGAATCTCTTTTGTATAACAGTCCCGCTGGCTGTTCACATATATTTTCTATATAAATATGTTTTCAGTATTTGGGACAATTTTGATCCTTTGCCAATGAAAATGTTGCTGAGCGAGTTTTTGTGTTCGCTTCTGTTTCTGCCTACTTTTTTGTGTTTTTTTCTACAGATTAGATACATTTAGACTATAATTTCGCGCTTGTACGTTCCAACATCTTACTTGTTGTGCAGAAATGCACATTAAAGAAGAAAGTTTTACAACGTCTCCGGTTTACATGTGACACACAAAACTTTTGTGGATGCAATTTCAGTTGATGTAATGCCGCGGCAAGTTCATTGTGAAATTTTCCATATGAAAGAGAGTATTGTTTTAAAATTTCCTAGGGGTTTTCTTTAAGTTAACAAATGCTCCAAATAGTTCCAAACATTGAGTCAACATCGATATTTGAACGCATTTGATCCTGGATTAAAGTGACAGCTGACAGTCTTAACAAAATGACAAAAACACAATTTTTCAATGTGTAAAATTCATTTACACAGAAATCAACTGTCAGATCAATTAGCAATATCGTTGTGATAGTAGTTATGGAAAATGTCGGGAAAATTCCACAAATTTCGCAGACACTTAATTGAAACACTTATGGCACAGCAATCTTGGCGAAAATGGCCTCATTACAGCATATTCTACCGGCTGATCAGCTGTGGCGATTAGTTGAGCGTCAATCTTCTCTACTGCCAAAATGAAACATCTTTGCGCATGTATCTTGATTAGGTGTTGAAGCAGGGCGAACACGATGACAACTAGGCGGTTGAACGTTGCCAAAAAAAAAAGAAAAAAAAACACATATTTTGTGTCGTTGCGTCCGTCGCGTCGCTTCGTCATCTATATTGTCTTACCGCGGCGAACTGGGCGCATGTGTGGTCGCGGTATGGTCGGTGGGGATGGAAGGGAGGGGGGGGGGGGCAGCAGGCACTGTGCCCAGTGTCAATGAGTATAAAGCCTATCTGTGCGCCAGAAGAGCGATTATGACAGCTGAGGGCCCAATAGCGTCTCCTCCGGGTGGAGACACATCAAATACGTGCGACATAAAGTGCCAAAACAAATTGCATTATGTATTATGCTCGTTAAATTTGGCGCTTCTGCTTTGCTGTGTTAAGATTTAATGAGTGTGCAAATTGCCATTGCACTTGATTGTGTACTTGACGTTTGTATCAGGGGGAGGGCGGCGGGGGGATTGGGGGATAACCTGAAGATGCCGCGACAGATGAGCGTAGGCGGTCGTAGTGGCACCAAATAGTGCCGTTTAATGGGCCTTTAAACTTATTGGCCGACAATTAGGCAACAATTTACCACAAAAGACATTTACTGTTATTAATAATTGACATATCTTAAGACATTTATGTACATCTTGGAGAGATATTTTTGTGATGAAACACAGTAACTATGCGTGCAGCAAGGTGGTTGGAGTTGGCCTGCTTTGCGCCGTTCAATCGCAAATTTGTTCAGCCCACGAAGCACTTCCTGCAGGTGTATTGAGACGAATTTTATGGGCCACTGACACTTATTCCGAATTCATAAAGAGAAATGCAGTTTCATACAAAACAATCGCATACCTCTGGTTGTAGGTAAGAAGTGTCCGTAACACAAGACAACAGTTTCTTTGAAACTAGACAAAGTAAGAGTAGGAGAGCGGAGGCCATGTGGCCGGTTTTGTCTTAGAGACATAACAATTTTATAGATTCGAAATTAGGCCATAAGGCCACAATAAAACACGAAAATCCCGATAGTACTTTGTTTGATGCCTCCAACTTCATTGTTATGCACAATTTCCAAATTTTACACTGATGGAAGAAACATCTTCACGTCATCCACAATCTGAAGATAACCCGGTCTGCTTAAGATGTTGTAAGTTCATATGCACTAAATAAAGCCAAATAAAACGGAAAGGCATTTTTCATAAAAGCGCCACAGAACCTGAACACGAAGAAAGCAAAAGTCTGGGGCGGCGCGGCCAACGTATACAAAAAAGAAAGATGAATTCATAAGAAATGGAAAACGAAGAAGAACAGTAAAAAAAAAAGTAATAAGACGGGCAAATAACGCGGTTCGGGCACGATTCCCAGGCAAGGCTACAGCACCGACGACATGAGTGGCATTTGCATATTTTGTGACACAAAGTCCATTAAAGACTTATTAAATTGAAGCACTAAGATGTTTTGGGTATCGACCTGTCCCGAGTTTATTGAGAGGTTAAAGACTCACCTTATAAATGCGAACTGTTTTTGGGGCCGGATAAAGTGCAAGTGTTTGTGAGTAATAAGAATCATAAATGCAGATGGTGCATCAGGCAAATGAGCGTATGAATGGAAATGGAAAAAAACCAGCTCTAAGCACATTTTCGAAGCCGCCAAGAGTTAAGACCCCAGGGCGAATCGTTCCAGAGACCGATCACATATGACAAAACCATACTTTACATATATGCAGGTAGCAAAACAACAACTTGGCCGCTCTTGTGGCTCAGCAGAATATCTTGAGGAAGCAAAAAACAAAACTGGATATTGCTTAGCCTATGCAATTTTCGTATCGAAGGTATAAGGAGGTCTGGAAACCTTGTATAATCTTATTCTTGCTTGTGCGAAAAAACGCCTGATAAAATGCGCTTCTTCGGGCATTTGTGCGGCTTTATGTAGTAAGTAGTTGCATATATATAGAAGTTGAACACACACGCCAAACAGGAACACACATAGCAGCTGCTGGCTGAAGGGCCGACAGAAACCCTGAACTCGAGAGGTCTTGAGACCGTTTAGAGTATATGGTTTTGGCATGGTTCAATAGCATCAACAAAAGACGCAAGAATAGGCACCAACTGAAACAACGACGGAGAGAGCCACATGTGCATATGAACATGAAAATGAGGGTAACACACAATTTGTGTAAGACGTAGGTACACACCTGGGCATCCGTACAAAAGCGCTCAGGTTTGGGGTCTTACAGCATTATTATGTATTTTAGTTATAACAGCATCAAAAATGGTTTACAAACTGTCCTACTAAAGAAATGTGTCTTGAGGAAATATTCCTTAATGTTTCCGTAATTCTTTCCCGAAAAATCCCCAATTCAAAGTTCTTCAACAATACCCGCAACAATTCCCCATATAAACGATAATTAGAAATTTTCATTATTAAAAATAATTGAGATGCGGGCAAGACAGCTAAATTTTCTTCAACCTAATAAAATTGCATTGCATTCAAAAGTTCGGTAGAAAAAAACATGGCGATAAGACAAACGATCACAGCGACTGGAGTCTTAGTGTCACAGCAAAGAAATTGTGTCGCCTTCACAGCTAAATGAAGACACAACAGAATTCAATATTCACATACACTCAGCATAATCTGCAAGATGCTGTCCTCACGTTTGCTCTTTGTTTCAGTCAATATAAAAGTAATGCAACCACCAGCCATAAGAAATACAACAAATGCACATCTTGGCATTTGTTATTTAAAACTGAGACGCTGACCATAGCGAATACGTGTGGTGGATATCTGTCAATTAAAACAATTGAATAGCTGGTGGAAACAAGAGACGGCTGGCGTATTCAATAAGATCATTTACTTTAAGATGTGAGGGGGGGGGGGTTATGTCTTGGCATGAAACCGCTTGATTGTGATGCATTTGGTGACGACGTTCAATATCGTTGGGGGCAAGATCAAGTCAAAGAAATGCTGTTAAGATGCTCATTAATTGTTTATAATTGCCTGAATGTTAGTTGCATCTGTCTTAAGGGCCATTGTTCTTAGTATGTAAGAGCAACCTCAATTTGTCATTCAACAACGTCTTATGCAAATAACTACTGTTAACTGGCGTTGGTGATTTTATTGATTTCTCCCCCTACCCCCTACCACCTCCTCTTCGCTCTCCCCACCGCTCATTCGCATTTAATTACCATTGTAATGAAATCTGTTGCTGGTTTATCTTGCTCGATTTGGCATCGTGCATCAAGGCCACTCCAATTGTATTTAACAATTGCAGGAAAAAATAAAAATGAAAAAGAAAAAAACACAAAAGTCGTGGAAACCAAGTGTCCGCCCCCGTGGATCGCATTTCTCCGGCTGGTCCCGCCGTCTTTGGCAAGCGCACCAGCCCACGACCTTATACCCAGCTTTGACTTAATTCATCTAAATTCACTTAGCGATTGCCACATTGAAAGTCGGTCGGTCTCATTCGCGAAACTCGATCACCATGTCACACTTCTAACTAGAAATAATAAAGATTAACGCTGATTGCCCCAGCTGCCCCATACCAACATCAATGCAAACTGGTGGCCAGGAATTTCGTGGTCAGTACATGTGTACTCACAATTCACAAGACGACGCGACGGCAGCAGCTTTGCACCAAAAAGGTCTCCACGGTTACGCGGACTAAGGTAAATCGAAATAATCGGCGACTTTTGTAAAATGTCAAGAGGCCTTGGACGAGGTGACCTAGGTCGGACCGCTTCGACATTTGCCAACTCCAGACGCGTGTCACATGAATCGACAGAAAGCATATACCACGTGACACAATACAAATGAAAATGATAAATATCGGTATTGGGAATAATTGCCTCGTGGGTAAGACGTTTCGTTTGATTTCTCAACGTACGTCTCTGAAGGATTACATTTATTGACAGAGATCGCTTCATTTTATTTCCATTCTATTTGAATTTCTTTTTTTTTAATGTCAATTGACAAGTACAATGACAGTACAATGTTTGCCGAACGAAGACTGTAACAAGACACCTGTTTCGTTGGAGCAGTTTCATAAGACTTTGACAATGAGCATATGTTCCATGGAAACAGCTGCAACTGTTGAATGCATTTATTTTCCAAGGGTTAAGACATTCTATACAAACACAAATCGCTCAAAAAATTGCACCACTCATTCTATGTTCAATTAAAACCGGTTTCAATAACGGGAAAACAGCTAATCTGTTGAATTTTAACATAATTATTTGGCAAAATCTATATAAATCATTGTTAAATTGTCAAAAAAAAAAAGTTTAATTGGTCTGCCAAATGATACACATTTTTATTGTGACAACCAACTTTTATTACCGTAATCAAATTATGGTTACCTCAACTATTGTATTGTAAAATTAACAACCAAAAAAATGAATAATCAACAATTTGAAAATTCCATCTTAATGGCAAGAACTGAAGTGAAGAAAACTGCAAAATACACAATTTTGGAAAACAACCAGCAAAAAATCGTATTTTCACATTCGAATAACCAACATTTTCAAGAACTTCTGTTTTTCTTCGAAATATTTATCCGTTTTCCTTACAACAACAAAACAAAAAAAAAACGCTGAAAACCAATTAACATTTTCAATTTTTTTGTTTTTTTGATAATTGAAAACAAAATTAAGTGATGCATTTCCGAAATCGTTTAGTAAACATCAAATTAAGAAAAACATCGTTTAATGCTTTAAGTATCAATAAAAATCCAAGTATTTTCTTTGAGATTCTTAAAGATCTCTAAAGTTTATATTGTTATTATTAAGAAACATAGTTTTGTTTCAATCTAAATACAGACAGGCAGCGTCGTTAACATTTCAACAAGACATCCCCATTCCGTTTGAGGGCCTGCCAGTAATTGAAAAATAATAATAAAAAAAAAAAAAACTAAAGCGTCTTAAGCATCGTCGTGATTTGAGAATGTCGTTAAACAATGTGAATAATTGTGTAGACATTAAAATAATATACGCAAGTTGAGCAGGCAGTACGTCATGGTACGAAGGCGCCCTTACTATGTGTCATATTCTTAGCATGTTATATCCAAGACGACGACGACAATTGGAACAACAATAGACGGGCAATGGAGGGAATGGGGATTGGCATGGGGGGGAGGGGGCAGGCCACGGGTGAGTGTGTGTGTGTGTGTGCTCGCGCTTTGTGTATTGTTGTTCACAATATTTTATAAGATATTATGATGAATAGTAAAGACCCTTTTTATCGGTTGGCGCAGCAAGGCCGAAGAAGGCAGCAAGAGTTATGTTGTTCGATGCTCAAAAGAACGTTTTCTTTTCTTTTCTTTTCCTTTTTCTTTTTTTTTCCTTTTTTTTTTTTTTTATTGTACCCAAGGCTTAGGAGATTTTATGACAAATCCGGTTTTTCGCCTGTACGCAGCTACAAGCGTCGAGCATATTGCATTGAGACGCAGCCTCGCGTCGCGTCTAAACAACCGGAGTTAAGATGAATGAAGTTTTCTTGGCTGGAGAATCTTCGATGTGGGACAAGAATCGGAATTAAGGAGAAATTCCCTATACAATCCAACAACTGGGTGGCAAATCATGAGATTACCGAAGCCAATGGTGGGGGGGGGCTCGCCTAATCCATCAATTACGTTGGATAACCACCCAAACGAGTGACCGCCGCTTAAATGCGACTGGTGACTGGCTCAAATGAAAGACGCTTCGACATATGCGTCGCGACTTTCGCGTCTTTTATAAGAATTCAACAGCTTCAGCCGGCTGGCATCGTGTATGAGACGTGCAATGACGAAGAAACAGGCCAAAGGGGGAATTCACTGTGGATTTTGACGAACTGGAGACGCCTAGCGTTCAGACGGAAGCGCGTACGCACACGCAACCAGCGACATGTGAACACATATACCCAGGGCATGTGTCGAAGAATGAAGCCCTTTACTGGCAAATGCCTCTGCCCGTACGAAAGTTCAAGCAAATAAATATAAGATTACTTGGTTCCTTTTTTTCTTTAATACATATATGGCTTTTGCAGCGAGATTAGACGGCTTATGTTACCCGCACATATAAACATTGTGCACGCATGTCGGCGACTTATGTACATGCGAAGGTTCACTTATTAATTCACTCGATAATTCAGTTTCGTATGTTATCTAAGCGACTGTTGTGTAAATATGGAACTGACGACTGAATTCTTGAAGCAGATATTAAGTTTCCTACGGATTCGAGGTGTGTACAGGGTGTTCCAATTGAGAAGGAAGAAGGGACTATCGTTGAAAATGTCCCACTCCCCAATATTTGCTAATTAGACCCCATAATGTTCCTACAGAAATTATTGTATTTATCCAAATTTTTTCAATTATCCAATGAACCAGGACAATTAGACAACAAAATGAATAAAGTATCGTTAGCATCAATTTAATGATGTGCCAATTACTAATAATTATAATTTTTGTTTTTATGGCAAATTAGTCTTTCGATTATTTCAGGTCGATCTTCGTCACAAGACATTTTACGGCAACAGATAATTGGATATCATCTGTCTTGTGATTACAATTGTTCAGAATTCATAAATGTCGTAAAGAAATGAATAATATATGTTTCTAGACTTATCGAAGCGAAAACGTCACTCATTACATCCCTTTAATCTCATTAAATTATAAATTTCTGCAACCAATTAAAAGACGCTATAAATTTTCAAAAAAAAAAAAAAAACGCGAATAAAAAACGACCAGAGCAAAGGCGACTTGGAATTGTCAAAGCGCGACATCCTTCGTTCGTTGGCGCTTCTAATTGCAATTAGCCCCAGCATAGACATTGAACATAAAAGCAGGGTGCTTTCGCGAAATTAGCACTGACGACAAGATTTCATAACGCAAAAACGACGTAACCACATCGATTCCAGGATGAGATGGCATCAACTGACAAAATCCCAATTTTCGTATTACTTCTTATGCGGCGCAAGAGTGAGAAAACGACGCGACAAGAGGACGCGGCGCAGTGTGGTGCATCCAAATCATCGGGGAAGGTGGCTAGAGGAGATATTTTGGTTTCTATCCGTCAAAAACAAAAAAAAAAAAACAAAATACAAAAAACATAAAACGACGGAAAAATTATTTATATTTCCCGAAGATTGAAAATTAAATGAGCGCAAAACGTATTATGAATATGTAGATATACAAGCAGAACGGAACGTACATAATTTAAAAAAAGAATTATGCGTTTACTTATACATAAATATGTTGATAATCACGGCTCTCGCCTGTTGGCTTGTGAATGGATGAGCGATGACTGGCGACGACGCGCCATGTGCACAACCGACAGGGTGGTGCGAAACATTAGACAGATCGAAGTGATCTGCTAAATGATAATGGCAATTCGGAGAGTGCCAGGATTGAATAACGGTAAATGTGATGACGGAAGAAACGACAAAACAATTTTCATCTTTTCGATATTTTTGTGGAACACCCTGTACCCAGTTTTTTTTTTTTGGCAAAAACAGAAACATGCCGATAAACTATCCACAAAGAACTCGTGTTCGAGTCCTTGTGCCCGAAATTCTCGGTGCCGCTCCGTTCCACCGAAATCGGGGGCCGCGCTTGTTGTTGTTTTGCGTTCCGAAGAGATTGGCACGCTTCATTTGATAATTGGACTGATCCTCCATAACGGTCCATTTGCAGCAGCATCGCGCCTATATCTGGTAAGCGCACGGTCGACCTGATGCAATCGCCCAGCTGCGAGGGATATTTGGAGCGTCGACGGCACAAACGGTCAGTGGCGGGAAGGGGTAGGAAGGGCGGAAGTGGGGACGATTAGCGACACGGGCACACCATACACTGACGCGCGACAGGTAATAGCCGCCGACAGGGTAACAGGAGGAGGCGCGCGCCGGCCGCACAACGAAAATATAACGCGCCGCCAATGGGGGATCTCCGCGGCTGTGATTTTAGAATGTGTTTTTAATGGTGTCTCGTGTTTGTTGTTTCTGTTTCCACAATAAATCAATTAATCAATGTTTTATTAATTGGTGGACGTAATTAAAATAGACTTTACGAATGATGTTCGCGTCAAATTTGTGTGCGTATTTATGCTCGCGCGTTAATAATCGACTAAGGGGAGCGGCTGTTTATGGAAAATATGATTTGAGAGGCGAGTTGTCGTGTTAAAAAGGTTCTTTGCTGTTGTTGATTGAGGGAGTGACCTTCAAATGTAATTACGTATCAATAATTAAGGACTCTCACATTAATTACTTTTTAGCAGAAAACGATAATTTTGTGATCGTTTATTGGAAACAAGCGAATCACAAAAACGTGGGGGAATCACAGACAACGAAATTTTTAGATTCCAATTTTTCGAGGGTCAAGTTTAGGTAAATTGATGTTTCTTTTTCTACTTCAAAATACTACAGAATCACAATTACTTTTCCAGTGGAATGTTGTTTTTGTTGTTGTTGTTGTTATTTAGTTCAGCAAAATCAAACTAAAGCGGAACAATTGTGATGCGTTCACTAGTGAGAACGAAAGAGACGGAAGATGTGGAAATTTCCATTCGATCAAGGCCAAACTGCAAGACGAATTGAACGTGAAAAAGGAGTTATGCCAATTTCCAGAGAATAAATAAAAAGCAAACAATACAGCTTGAAGCGCTAATAGAAAAACAACTTGATAAATATGGCTTACAATAGATTAAGCGTAAGTGACCGTTACTTTTGTGAGCGCGTTTCATCTCTTCACTGAACTCCTAAGGAGTTAGGGAACAATTTGTGTGGCCGACAAGAACGAACACTGTCATCTTGATGTGCGCGCCAGTTAACAAATCTGTAGTGAAGACGAAGGACAATTGTAAAGGACGCACAATTTATTGAGAATCTACGTTCTAAACAACTTCAACCAACACAGCTGCCCTTAAAGTCAAATAATAACCAACGAATGAAAAAAACTCGAAATAACGAGCGATTTTCATCCTTGGTGCTACGCAGCAAAAAAGGATATTTTAACATCAGAAAATTGTGATGCCGCCAAAACTGTGTTGAGGAACAGAGTTTTTATATTTTGGAAAGTGTTTACACTAATTACAAAGCAGGAAAAACAATTAGTACCAAACAAGGATAACTGGTAGCCACCCGACCGACCCCCTCCATCCACCGAGTTCAAAGCGATAATGTTAAACGAGTGTATATGGCGATGTTGTACGGACTCCCAGTAAGTTTATTCATCCCTAGTGTGTATATGCGGTGGAGCATAAATATTTATGCACTGCGTATTGATTAAAATCAAAATTGTAGCCCGCCTGGATATGTTGTTCCGTTTTTATTTCTGTTTCTCTTACAACACAAAGCCGTTTTGTTGTGCTCTCCTCCCTCAAACTGTGGCCATCTCCCTCCCACACTCACTCGCTCTCTATCCAACTCTAGTGTATCCTTTTTATAGATATTTTTGGTGGGATACAGTTTTTTTTTTTCTTTTTGATGCGTCCTCCGCACAGTTAAAGTGTTTGAACTTAGAATACTTAAGCGAAGGAGAACATTAAAGGAGATACTTTAATTAAGGACATACTTTGATACGATAATGTTGTAATTGTCATCGTTTCAAATAGGATTATTCAGCTATTCGATTTCCATTCATTTAAATAGTATCCTTGTAATTTAATATTATTGAGCGTTCATCGAAATGGATCGAAAAAATGTCATGTCAATGAATGCTGTTTGCATTTTAAATTCATCGAATTGTTGCATCGGCAATATTTTTGTTTGTTAACAAAAGGACATTTTGTTTGTAAATTATTGGATTCGGGATCAATGAATATTAATAAACGCTTTTCTTTCTCTCTCTATTTTTAACAATGTTTCGTGGAAAGGATGCAAATTGATTACTGTCCATTGACTTTAACCATTATTATAAATAAAAGATTAAGTCCTTATGTAACTAAGAGCTCATCAAAAGTTAGTAAATTCGTATCGATCTGTGCGTACATCCTGAATAATTGAATTGCCATCGATATGTACGGATGTGCCGAGCAGAAAAGTATCCTGTAACCTGTTAGGTCAGTAAAATGCCTAAAAATTCAATTTTCCAAGGATTTAATGTGCCATTATAGATCGCTTTACATTATTGTTTCAGGTTGAAATAACTTGCCGACACGCAATGCCGTTAGAAAAAAATAGTAACAATAATTCTAATAAATAATTGATTAGAATTAGAACGGATGTACCGATTGGGAAGGACGAAATTCAAGGGTAACAAGTTGAGTGACTCACCTGATTGGGGGTACCGTGGCGGCTGCCTGCATTGGTGGCGGAATTGTGTAGGCAAATGGCAGCTTAGCCGCTACTGCTGGATTCTCGAACAACATTGCCGTTCCGTTTCTGTCAAATATTTTATACATTGTTTTGTTTATTCTGGAATTATGTTGTTTTTTTTTGTTTTTGATTTTCTATTTTTATGTTGTTGCTTTTTTTTTGTATTTTTAATTTTCCCGTTTAACTGGATATTTTTACCTTATCTCGTTTTATTTTTTAATTTTTCGTTAAACAATTTGTTTTTAATCGATTATTTATATATTTAAAGTTAAATTATTGTTCAATTGATTTAAATCTGTATTTAGGTGTGTGCTGTTACGGCGACATTGTTGTCAGTCAGTTGGCGATGTGGCCAGAGTGCTGGGGGATGCATGGATGAATCCCACCCAAAAACCATCTGGTTTAGCTGTTCGTGGCGCAGATGCAATTACGAAAAACGCCAATTATTTACCAAATAAAACGCGTTTCTCCATATTTTTTTGTTTTGTTTTAAATTTAAAACAATAAACAACAATTCAAACTAGTTTTAGGAGCAAAGCGGTCGACCATAATGGTTCAAATACAAATTGAAAGCGTCAAATAACGGTTGAATTGTAAAACAATCAATTAAATATTAATTAGGAGATGAAATTTTCGATTACAATAAACCGCATTGACCTTTCCTGTTTTTGCATTTAAACGTCAATTGATGACATTCCGCAATTTTCGAATTTTCGAGATGCATCCAGCGGTAATTTTTGCTATTTTCTTTTTTTTTTCTAATTTCAAACCAAAAAAAGTTAAATAAATTTAAAAAACCCAACGAACCTTTGTATTAAAAAATGAATTTTGTCGAACTGTAAATATCCGGTTTTAGCAAATACAAAACAATTGTTTTCCAAATTACACTTTTCTGTTTTTTCCGTTTTCCGGGAATATTATTGTTTTCGAGATTTATGTGTGTTCTCGCAACGTTAAAACTTGTTTATCGTATCCAGGTTGAATTGAAACTGTTTTAATTCGACCGACTGGATGTAGAGTCCTTCGTTTTGCAGCTGTCACAGCTGAATGCTTCACACATTTAAGAAATGCTAACGAAACAAAAAACAAAGTGTTTCTCCGTACGTGAACTGTACTCGATTAACTGACGACAATTTGCACGACTAATGAATTCACGGTTTCAGTTCAGACGACACATTTGGCCAAGGAATTGTGTTTTGGGTGAATCCTTAATGAGCTTAGTTTTCTTCTTGCTTTTTTTCGTTGGAAAACGTGATGGTTGGTGGTTGCAGTTGGGCACGTTGTTCTGGTGTTGATCGGTGCGCGTCTGCTGTGCTCGCTCTCGCTTCTAAACGATTCCTTTGTTTATGTTCCTTGTATTTGAAGCGCTTCAGGATATTAATTTTGCCGTTTTGTGTTTTATTGTAAATTTTGTTGTTGTTGTTGTTTTGCTCTCCTCCAAATTCCCGAACACTTTCAACACTTGCACACACACACACACTAGTGGAAAAACTAACAGTCCAAAATAAAACAATATAACTAGCCACTGACGGAACCGCGATTTTCGGCACAAAAACTCAACTGACGCCAAACTGTTGTCTGGGACGCGACTGCGACAATGCCACCACTGTGCCGCGACTGGCGGAAATGCACTCGGCAATGCAATTGGCAAACAACGAAAAAAACAAACAAAATACACGGCAAACACTTGCGCCCACCCAGATTCAACAATTTTTAACGTTTATTTGGCGTGTGGTTTTCTTATATTTTGGGCCGCTGCTGCTGCTGGCTGTTTCTTAGCGCGTTGCGTTTTTTTTTTTTCTCCTTTTCTTCTTTCTATTGTAATGTAATTTAACATATAAGACACGTGAGAGCCTCGACTACGGGTAATTCCTTTCAGCTACGTCCTCTACGACTTTTAACAAACTGAAAGTGTGTATTTTCCAACCGTTCGCTTGTGCTTCCAGTGATTGCCAACCGCTGCGACTCGCGTCGGCGAAACTGCCTTTGCATCGGGCGAACACGTCGAGAGGGACGCCACTCATCGCGCTTTGGCGTGTGTTGGTGACACATGTGACAGTATTGGTGGGTTTTTGGCGTGCGCTTGTGTGTCAGCTTGTTTCACGGAAAACTGTGTCGGTCGACGGCTGAAATGTGCTAATTCGGCAGTTTTTCGCCGTTTTGTTGTTGTTGTTGAGTAGTTCATCGATTTCCGTTATAGGTTTTCCACTTGTCAAATATTTATTGATTTTTGTGGTTTAGATCTGTCAGATTTGATGGATGGACAGACAATTTTGGACGTTATGCTCCTAAATTTAGTGTATGAGAACAAATCAGATTAAAAATATGCTTTTTTGTTGTTGTTGTTTAAAGTGGCAAATATTTTTCATAGACTGTTTTTGTTCTTTAATGTGAAAACCAAATTTTTATGAAAACGTGGAAAACCGCCAAAACAAGCAAATGCATGTGATTTCTCGACACGACCGACGTCGAACATGTGCAATTATGAGACGTCGCGTCGCATGGTCGCTTTATGCGCGACTTCACCGCCATATGCATGTTTTTCTTATGCCCATGCTTCAGTGTGTCTGTGTGTGTGTGTGTGTGTGTGTGCGTGAGAAAAATCGCAACTACATTGAGTTTTTGGTATAGGACCGGCTGGCGGCTGTGCGGAAACACCGATGCCAGTCCGTCACACATCCAAACCGCAAGCTGTTGGAATTTCGTGTATGGACGTTGGTGCTGAGCAATACCACCATGTCCATGTGTGAACACATGTGATTGGGAAATGTGTTTTTTTGTGAAGTGCGAGCAAGCGAGAGGCGTGCGTTTCGACTGAAGACGCTAGCAGCCGTCTCGCGCCAGTGCATCTCGCTCTTTCCAATGGGTTGGTCTTTGGAAAACCATTCGAGACGTGTGTTGGTAAATGAATCTGGCTTATTCAGTTGGCAAACGCATATAAACGCTGGCAAATACATTAGTTTCTGGTGTTGTTACGTTTTATGCATTTTAACCTTGGATTTTGACAGTGGTGCCTGATGTTTTGATTACCCTCAGTTTTGAGATTGTTGCAGATAAGAAATCGTTTTAATAAAATCGTTTTCTTGTTTAACATGAATATAAACGAAATGGGAATACCAAGGTATTAAGATTCATTTTTTATTGGTGAATAATCTTCGACTGTTTTGAGAAATCTTTGGGCACATTTTGGAATAGCAAAATTGGTCAATTGGAATCACATTTTGCAATTACCTCTCCTCGAATGTCTTAGATCGATCGATATTTTTCACTTTCTTGAGGCGGGAACAACGCCACAACTGGAAGATTGGCATGAAATCAAAATGACTCCGAATGACTTCTGAAGCCTAAAATGTATAAAAATTGCTCCAGAAAAGAAAACAGTCAAATGACAAAAAACCGAATCCTTGTAGAACTGAAGAAGCCATGCGCTATTCGTTTTGTAAACGTCAACCCATACAACCACCGTCTGCCGCCTGACGTCTCCCTGCGCCCAAACACACATGAAACGGCCACACACCATCCACCATGTGTGCGACTTTGAAAGCTGCAACGCATACCAACATGTGAAAAGCTCCACTGCTATGTTTGGTGGCTTCCTTGCGTCCTCGCACCGACCAAAGCGAGTCAACGATATGGACTCTGCCATCCGAGACAATTGTATGCATCCAATCGCACTTATATCACATCTAACAGTCTAAGACATCGCCGAGTAAACCACCTTATTGTAAAGTCGTCAAAAGTGTAGTATTTAATTACATTTGAATGCTCAAGACAAGTTGTGACCTCATGAACCGGCGCTCTCAATTGATAAATAATAACTTGAAGACATCTGTATCATCTACAATAAATAAGATGCTCTGGCTTCACAGTTCTCCTGCCTCTGTCTCTCTCTCGGCAGAAAGCTTATTTTGACATGAGATTAAATATTCAAAGATTCAACCATCACAATACAGGATTAGGACATGTTTACAATAAAGACGATCTCTTGCAGACACTGCCTAAAATCCGTGCCACCAAAGTCAAGGTCACAGTTGCTGTATAAATAAATCAATTCGACCGAAATCCGTCTGCTGGGAAACGTGGATTTTAGCGAATCCTTCCTGGCGGGCCAAATAATTTCATTTAATTGACGACAGCCGTCTAAGGAGCATGAAATCACACAGGAAATGCCCGCAACGCTTGATTCCCACGACATTTCTAAGATGTTTAGTGAACGACGAACTTCATTGGCCGTTGGGATTTGAACTGGAACAATGGTACTCAATACGTGCAAAATGTTCGGCTTAACTTCGGCACGGATGAATTGAATCGCCTGTGTCGCTAGAGTCCTGGCCGAACGGTCATCAGTTCTACTTCCAAGATGTTCATAGTCTGACACAAATGTCTGTTAATAGCATAAATATAGCATAACAACAAAGTACAACACAAACGACATAGCTGAAGCGAGTATTGACCAAACACCTGACGTCATTACGCTATAGAACATTGATATTGGATACTATGGTTTCGTCGACTCCTGGCATATGAGCAGAGACATTCATCGACATGTATGCACATATCGTTTGGGTAAATGGATATGCCTGAAATGTTAATGCAATTAGTGCACTAAACATGTGACATGCAAATTTATGCAACGCACCATGTTCATCTATGTACATGTGAACTGTGAAGTGCATTACTGCGATGGCGTTTCGGAGATTCGTGGGCACAAGTCTTTTGCCTGGAATCATAATTTACAGTTAGTCCCCCCCCCAACCTCAGATATCCCCCCAGGAACCTTTGCCGATTTCTATGGCTTATATGGAGCAATTTCAGTTTAGATTGGTGGATTTGGGGGGGGGGGCGTTTTTCCTGACCGAAACCGTTCGTTTACTGTACTCGGCACAATTTATGACCTTGTACACGGCAGGTGACTTCAAGGTTAATCCACAGCAGCGGCCCATCATGATTGCTAACAGTAAATCCAAATATGGCTGGTATGGCAAGAATGAGGGTTAGGTAATTTATTATCCAAACGATGAATTGATTTTGCAATGGTCACGTTCTTCTATCTCCGTAAGAGTTTCCTTACATATTGCACAGTTACAACACCAGAGTGGGTGGTAGGGAGAGCTACGCCGTTCACATCTACAACCATATTGGCAATTTAAACATGCAATAAATGCTAATACTCTTTAAATATCATCTAAGTGAAATCCCAAAAGTTTTGTGACATTGAGTCCTCCAAAATATTTCCTCAAGACAAATTTTCGTAGACTGTAGCCTAAGACAATTTCATAGTTTACACACAAAAGCAATGCATGGAAGCGGCTTGAGATTATCATTGTCGCTATTTCAGCATTCCAATTCAACAGAAAAGTCCATTTTTGGTATCCCATTGCCAATTTAATTTCAAAATAAAGGATACGCAGAAAAAATTACATAAAACGGATGATAGAGAAGAAAAATAGTAAAAGAAAACACCACCCAACAACCACCCTCATGCAGTCAAATCCCCCCCCCCCCCCCCCCCCCACCAACAAAAAGAGCAACACAAAGCCGAAATCACGACGTCTCTTTTTGTCGTCAGCGAACACATCTAATCGGCCATAAGCTCGTAAACCTATACGCTGGCAAGTTGTGAGCATGCGCACTCCACCAACACTTAAAGCTCGCTTCACTGTGGAAGCGTCAAACACGATGCAATATGTTCCAGCCACTTCCTTGTCCACTTACAGCGGCAATTGCCAACACGACGTTTGACTGTAAATAACATCATTTTGCACATATGTTATGTAGGCACATATGCGTATCCTGTGTGAGTGCCACAGTGATTGAGTGTGTAAAAGGACTTAAACCAACGGTAATGTACGTTTTGTGTTTGCTTGCAAATGTGAACGGATTTAAGGATTAAAATGTTGCCGTTTTCACCTAGCAGCCACAGTCAATGGCAAATAACCAGCCAAGTTATGCGTGGACTTCAGTCGTGTGGCACTTGACGGGTATGGGCATGTATAGTCAAGGAACACACGGTTTTACACGTACCCGTTAAAAATAGAGTATATCCTTATGAATTATAAATGAAGGAGCGGCCAGCGTAGCCGGCTCATAAATAATTGTACGTTTCAAAGAAGCATCCAGCACCGATGAGCATTGTTTGATATCCGTTATCTGAGAATTCTATATTTACAATGCCCCTCGCCGACTTTTTGTTGTTGTTATATTGCTTTTAAAGGACTACAGGGATTTGCCTCGATTTCCAATCTACCAACATTTCTGTTGGTACTCAGCTGTAGCAAATGGCTACAGCTCAACTAAAATTAGCTCATATATGAATTGTAAAAGTTGTCGCCGGTAATTTGAAAAAATTGCAATTCTTCAAGATGTCATGACGTCATGAGTCTTCCACGGTAATCAACCTAATTTCCAACGACGAAGATATTTTCTGTACTAATTAAGTTTCCATGCCACTTGATAATTGCATTCATTCAGGCGTTTTTGTCGCAACCCCCCCCCCCCCCCAACCCCCATCTCCCATCTTATTATTACATTTTTAATGACAAGTGCTTCAAGTTCCGTTTCCAAGCAGCCAGATGGAGGGATGTTTCTATTGACTACTTATCATCTGTTGCGACACTACAAACTTCTTCAATTCTAAGTGGAAAGCAATGAGCAACTCTAAGAAGCGAACGTAATCCTTGAGACTAAATGAAACTCTACAAAAATTATATAGTTTCCTAATGAATTGCTCAAACTAAGTTGGTTAAAGGGTTGTTAACCCCCTCCTGTATCCAGCGAATGCCATTTAATTGTTGTCACCACCGCATTGAACTGTAACACCAATCGAGCTGGTGCGCCCATTAAAAGTGGCAGCCCAGGGTTGGGGTGGGGGTGGGGGGGACTTTCACTGTCTAATTACATTTTATGTGGTGAAAATCTTTTCATAGCCTCCCCTAAACATCGTTAAACTCCTATCCCACAAAAACGCCCACCCCACCCTACCTCAATGCCAACTGCTCCACCACCCTATCCCCCCTACTAAATTGCGCTTTGCTTTCTAATCTAAACGATTGTCGTCGATACTGTTATATTCTCATCCCCCCCCCATTGATTTGGGGTGTCGTCGCTTTGTACACAATTGAATTTATTAGTAACGTTCACAGAATCTATAAGACAATTAAATTCAACGACGCTGATATGCCTGGGAGGCAACAAATTATTACAACACAGAGCCAGGATCTCCGCTTTCAGTGGTGCTGGTGTCCGCCCACCAACAGCATGAAAGGGGCCGCAATTGCCGCAGCGCTGAAGGTCACTGAGATCAGTGGATGGTCGTTAAGACTGTGTCCATTCACCGGTACCCATTAATTGTGTTGATGATTAAAGATTATCTCCATGCACAGTTCACAGGGTGCAATGAATTGGAAATCCAAGCATTCATCCAAAAATTTATGTGGCAGTGAAATTATTTCCGTTGGCCGTCTGATGTAGTCATTTTCTTAGGAGTTCTTCCCGCCAACTAAACCAGTGCAAAAAATTGCATGGGACCACATGCCATGTCTTGCTACAATTTTTTTGTTTCGTTGCCTTCCCTGCATCCCTGCATCCCTGCTGAGCGATAAATTGATAATGACTTTCACGTTTCAAGCGCTTAACATCCACCCTCTCGACATTAACAGCCGAATGGGGGGGATGGGGGGGTGGATTGAACTATTTACTGATTGAATTAAGCTGCCTAATTGAGTGTTTGATGGATAAGATGGGATATGATGGTCGTCAGTCGGGCGTCACCTCAATACAGTTCACCACTCAGCGGCTGCAGCTTAAACGGTGTAGAAATGCGATAGAATAATTGGCGTCCTGGAAGATCACTCTGCCACTGTCCAGTCCATGCATTCCATTTACAAGAACTTATAACAAATTGATGTTAGCGAATATGCGCGGTGTTAGTGGCCACTGTTAACGTGTCTGATGGAGTTGCAGCACGGTCTGGTCTGGATGATGGACACACATAAATACTGTCGGCTTCGTGCAAAATGCAATTATCTGTACAGATGGACGCTGTGGCTTGTGGCCTCCTATTTTTGTTGTTGTTGTTGTTTCCTGCGGCCATAAATATGGCCGACAGTCTCTAAGAGTTATTATAATAGTTTGTTACATCCTGAATTTGTTTCGGGAGCGCTTATTAAAAGCTCACCTAGTGGGTGGCGCTGCATCCCGATTGGACAGGGAATTGATGAGTGGCTATGGTTGTCGCGTGGGTGGGAGCATTAATGAATTAGTTGATTTTTAATTAAAGTCCACTCGAGAATTGTAATTGTGCAAATGTTCCATTCTGAAGAATTAACTATTTCAAGCTCAAAATGTTTAATTAATGGTTTCAAGGTCTGAGCATAATCACAAATTCCACGAAATTTAAAGATAACTTTAGGATACACTTTTTCAAGGTCAAAAAAATGTGCACAAATCGTTGAAAATATTTGTATATCATCTGGGGCAAGTAGTTAATGTTCTTAACTTTCTAAATGGTTTTTTGACCTTGAATTGTTTTTCGTTTGGTATAAACGAAAAACAATTCAAGGTCAAAAACAGAAATCCTAAATTTGATTGAAGGTTTTAAATTTAACGGCTGAATTTCTCTACTATTGCCATTTCTAAGAACACGATTTATTTTTTGTCCTTTACACGCTTAGAGTTTTCCATTCAGCAAAACTATTTCCTATTTTCCATTTCCTTCAATTTCCCCTAGCACACTAGTAAATTACCGTTCACTGTGCTAAGGAAAATCCACCTTCCCATCCACAAATTGATTGGGAATTTGCAATTCAATAAGCCGAGCATATAGCCATCAAATTGCTTGTTGCAAATTTCCAATTCACAAAGACGTGACTCAAGATGTGCTAAGCTCTTTTTCGTTCTAAACCATCCCCTCCCTCCATACCACCCACACACACCCCCAACCCCACACCAGCAAGTTGCCACCCGACAATAGATTTCACTTGTCAATACGCTCATTGTTTGTACTATTGACAAAATGCTCGTCGAAGACATGCACTTCTTATTCCACCCTTGGTGTCTTGTGTATGGGCTTCAGCATCTGCCGGCCGCATGATGGACGACCACATATGCAATTTGCACATTCACTCGACACATACGATGGAAACTAACCGCTCTACCCATACGCCGCGCCGCGACATATATCAGTGCGTCGTATGGGGTGGCACTGAGCAAAGATGTCAACAGTCGATTCGCATAAATACTTTCCACATACTTAGAAGACCTTCGTCTTATGCTCGTATATCCAAAGGCCTAATGATGTGGGATTTCATTTATTTCCGCATGCACGCTGAAACGGCATGGTGTTGCTTGGTGGCTGGGCCGTTGTTTTGTGCCGCCTCCGAAAGGATAAAGGATATACTGCTAGTGCTGCTGATCGAATGGGCGCACTTTGCCTATTTCTGTCGCCCTCCGTCGATGCGTATGTAAGACGCGCTCATATCCTCCAAATAGCGTCACAAAATAAAAAGGGTTAAAAGGTATCAGGGCGAAGATAAAATGGCATTATCGCTGGATATTTATTAAATTGAGTTCGTCCGTAACTCCTGTGTGCTGTAGCTTGGAAAAATCACGTGTATGTTGGGGAGGTGGGGGGTGGGAGGGGTGTTTGGGTTCGTGGGGTTGGGTGGTTTAGTGAATTAACTGCGTTTGTGGTGTTTGCTATGTAGTTGCACGTTAGTTTATCTGGGTTGTAGTGAGGGTCGTGATTGGATGGTGATATTTTAAGGATAATTAAATATTAACAAGGACGAGGGGTTCACTTTAAATGGTGATCTCAATTTCACTTTGTACATACACAAAATTGAATGTAGCCAATACATGATTCGGGATCAATACTGAATGTCCTTTTGTCACACTTGAAACTATCCAGGATTAACGTCTAGAAAGGCTCGATTCTGAGATTCAACGTTGTGCTTGAATGTCAATTCAAATGTTATGAGCACAATGCACAATGGCTGAGTCGAAAGTTATTCATTTTTAATCTAAGAACTCCAAGGATATAAGATATTATCTAACTGTAATTTTTTATTCGTGGAACAAATATCCTGTCTGCTATTCTTCAAGGAAAATTATTTATATATTTTGATTCACAAATACTGCCGGCGATGTGGATCGTCCTTTGAGAAATATTGCGTCTTTCATCGCAACTTCAATGACACTCAATATTATTGTTGGGAATTTCCTGTATAAAGGATACTCAACGAGTTAATAAAATCGATTTATTCTATATATAGGTTGTATTACGTTCCGAATTTGTAGTTTCAGTGAGTAAAGCATCCAGCTTCCTACCAACCGTTCATTATCGGTACAGCCGAATCATCAATAAATATTCAGCCAAAATGTCCTTGCGCCGTTCATACACACATTTCATTAACCAAAATGCACGTTAAATCGTCCATTACCACAGTGATGCGCCAAAATTGATAACAATTAGATAAAAATTAGGCAGCCCCTCCAATACAGGCCAGACGCGCGAAAAATTAATGGCCTGGAAGTGGCGATAATTTTAAAATAATGATGACGCTCAAATGCATTCACAAATCACATTGATGAGAACAATGGCAAACGTGTCACACTCGTATCACACTGAATGGAAAGCGCCACCCGGTACAGTG
>JANSTS010006166.1:0-23489 GCA_026546915.1 Sylvicola fuscatus | reverse complement strand
TGGTAGTAGTGGTGGTAGCGACCAAGTTATTAAACATACTGTAAAACATATTCCAAATGAGGCCAAAGTCCGGATCAGAATCTATATCGTAATAAGAATATGAGTCTTCACCAGATGAACTTGGGTAATGTGAATAGTCTTCGTATGAGCCCCAGTAGGAGTATGAATCGGTGTCAGTGTCAACATATGCAGAACCTCCGGAGTCAGCTCCCCAACCAGGCGGCGGAGTTATTATCGAAACAAAGCGGTCTACAATTACAGGCACTTTCTGGGTAGTCACCGTGGATGGCTTTGTGGTAGCTGCTATCTTCTTGGTGGTAGTTGCCGTCTTCTTGGTTGTAGTTGCCGCCTTCTTCGTTGTAGTTGCCGTCTTCTTGGTGGTAGCCGCCGCTTTTTTGGTAGTTGCTGCCGCCTTCTTCGTGGTTGCGACCAAAGCGGCCGACTTCTTGGTGGTAGCCGCCGCTTTTTTAGTGGTCGTCGTCGTCTTCTTGGTGGTTGCAATCAAAGCGGCCGACTTCTTTGTGGTAGCAACCAAAGCGGCCGACTTCTTTGTGGTAGCAACCAAAGCAGCCGACTTCTTTGTGGTAGCAACCAAAGCGGCCGACTTCTTGGTGGTAGCCGCCGCCTTTTTAGTGGTAGTCGCTACTTTTTTTGTTGTTGCTACCGATTTCTTTGTTGTTGTCGCACTGTCAGCATAACTCTGAGAGTTCAAATCGCCAATGTTACAAATATCTTCACGTTTGTGGCTTTAAGACTCACCAAAATGACAAGGCAAATCAATGCAGAACGAATAAAATATACAGAGAGCCTCATTCTGGTGCTCCCTGTGCTCAGTCCTTGTTGGTAATGTCTGATTTTTCGGATTCGGATCACATTTAAGCTGATCTGGCTTTAATTACATTCAGTCGATCAGAAAAATTTATGTGATTAGCGTTTTTTTCCTCAAAAGAATGGGCCTCGTGTAATGACTTTTTAGTTATTATAAGTACCAAGCAGATCGGATTGTTTTTTCAACAACAAAAAAAATAACCATATGGAGTAGTATATGTACTCTTCTATCTGTCAATTATCGTCTATGAATTATAACTCGCGAACAGAAGGATTAATTAAAACCAAATTTTAATTTACGTTTTTTGGTATTTCCTGAAAACAATCAAATTAGGTTTTTCAAGGTCATCCATTGGCATGAGGTCAAAACAAAATTTATCTTTTCGATTTTGTCTCAAAATTTCATCATAGAATTTTTGTTATTTTTAACATATTAGTAAGCTATCGATTACGCGCTTTTTTTTATTTAACAAACAAATTTTGTTTTTGCTTTCCTTTTTACTTAATCAAAACTCGAAGCTCTTTATTTCTTATGGTATAATAATGCGTATTACATAATTATAGATCTCAGCAAGGTAAACAATTTTATAAAATTTTCAAGGTCAGGTTTCTTTTCAAGGTCAAATATCGATTTGTTTTTTCCATCTTTTGATTTGTTGACTTTTCAGAGCTTCTAAATTATTGTAGGCATTAATAAGGCGAACAACTTTTCTCAACATGTCAAGGACCAAAAAAATTCCTTCAATGTCAAAAATGTTTTTTTTTTGTAAGAAAAACACGATTTTTTTATTTAAAAATATAAACAGGTTTTGCTCTGCTATGCATAAAATCGTTTTTAATTCGACAATTATTTTTTCTACATTAATAAAGGTCTTATTGAGACAAACAACTTTGCTGAATGTGTCAAGGTCAAAAAACAATTTCGTCAAGGTCAAACAACGCGTTTGAGTTGAAAATAGAGTTTTTTCTGACTCTTTCTGTAAAAAAGGTTACTTTTTTGATTGAGGATACATCTGGGTGTTGTACGTATACAACTCTTGCGCCAGACCTCCCTGCCGCGTGTTTTTTTTTAGACAACAACATCTAATGTTGTCGAATTTTTATTACATTATTCCGTTATAACATCAGATCAGCATTTCAAGGTCAAATGACTATTTTCTATATTAAATTTGACAAATTTAAATTTTTTAACAATTATTTCCTCCACTCAATGCTAATTTTGCTAAACCTTTTTATTTAAGGACGTTTAACCTGCATTAACCCAATTCAAATCTTTAACTAACGCAAACCAACTAGACTATTGTAAATTCAACAAAATGACCTGATTTAATAGAAAGGGATAACAAAACGTTAACTCTCTAACTCAAATAAAAACTTCGTTCTCCTTGCCAGGACGAAGATCCAGCCATTTTATCAGGAGCTCTAACGCCTGGAACTCTTAGTAGTTTTGACAGCCTTTGCCAGCAATTTCTCAATGGGAAGATTGGCCATTAAGTAATTGAAGAAGTTTTCGAACGTGTTGGTAAATTTTGTGTCAGGAGCTGTCGTGTCATATTCTTCCTCCTCCTCCTCATCCTCATCCTCCTCCTCATAGGTGTATTCATTCTCTGATCCTGTGTCCCCATAGCCATAATTAAATTCCGTGGTTGTCTCGGTTGGTTTCTCGGTTGGTTCCTCAGTTGTCCTTTCAGTGGTTCCTTCGGTAGTAGTTGATGGGGCTATTTCATCGATAGGATAATCAGGGATAATCGGACCTCTAAGCAAAGGCACTCGAGGAGCTATTGTGCCAAATGTTGTGGTAGCTGATTTTGTAGTTGTTGTTACTATCTTGGTAGTCGTTGCTGTCTTTTTTGTAGTTGTTGCTGTCTTTTTTGTAGTTGTTGCCGCCTTTTTTGTAGTTGTTGCCGCCTTCTTCGTGGTTGTCGCCGCCTTTTTAGTTGTCGCAATCAATGCAGCCACCTTTTTCGTTGTGACCGCTGCTTTTTTGGTGGTAGCCGCCGCCACCGCCGCCTTCTTTGTAGTTCCTGCCGCTGCTTTTTTCGTGGTTGCAACTATGGCGGCCAACTTCTTTGTGGTAGCCGCCGCTTTTTTAGTGGTCGTCGCCGCTTTTTTCGTTGTCGTCGCCATCTTCTTGGTGGTTGCAATCAAAGCGGCCGACTTCTTGGTGGTAGCCGCTGCTTTTTTAGTGGTTGTCGCCGTCTTCTTGGTGGTTGCAATTAAAGCGGCCGACTTCTTGGTGGTAGCCGCCGCCTTTTTGGTAGTTGTCGCCACTTTTTTAGTTGTTGCAACCGACTTTTTTGTTGTTGTCGCGCCATCGGCATAATTCTGCGAATTCAAATTGCAAATTTTTTTTATTATTTCAATTTTGTTGCTTTAAGACCTACTAGAATGACAAGACAAACGAATGTCGTCAGGATGAAATATACAGAAAGCTTCATACTGCTGCTCCCTATGCTCAGATCTCGTTTGTAATGTCTGACACTACAGATCTCATGTCGCATTTATGTTGTAGGGCTCGATTAGCAGAATTTGCCACGATCCAAACGATCTCTAATTATATGTACAATCAGTGGATATCGTTTTTTTAATTTTTTTATTTTTTAGTCCCAATGTCATTTGTCTCCCATCTAACTACTTCCGCCTCTTTGTGTTTTCTCTTTTAAATTACTTATGTAAAAAAACAAAAAATTCACAAGATCTAATTAGACGTATAAGATGCATTAATGTCCAGTAACTGTATACGTGTCCAGGTGAGCAGACCAATCACCATCTAATTCTTTTTAATAATCTGAATAACAAAAAAAAAACTGAAAAATACAAGATTTGCTTCATCAGCATTATCGAAAAATGCGTTTTTGACCTTGCGGCCTGTGATGAAGTGGAGAAATGCTTTCAGTTTTGTAGTAAATGAACCTAAAATAAAACTGTAAATTGAAACAATAACGTTTTTTGATATTTTCATATTTATTTGCACAATAAATTCAAGGACGTCCCGACTAGCGGTTGACCTTGTTCGATTTTTGTTTGCTTGGCACCGGCGTGTTGGCTATAAGGTAGTTAAAGAAGGTGGATAACAAGTCAAACGGCTTCACGGTAGTGGTCGGCTTCGGAGTGGTAGTAGTGGTGGTAGCGACCAAGTTATTAAACATACTGTAAAACATATTCCATATGGGAGCAAAGTCCGGAACCGAATCTGTATCATAATCTGAATATGAATCTGCACCAGATGAACTTGCGTAGGAGTCTGAATCTGGATACGATTCTGAGTATGAGTCTAAGTATGATTCTAAGTATGAGTATGAGTCTGAATCCGAGTTGGAGTATGAATCTGAATCAGAATCAGAATCAGAATCAGAATTCGAGTAAGAGTCTGACGGCCAGTACGAGTCTGAATTCCAGTCGTAGTCTGAATTCCAGTCGTAGTCTGAATTCCAGTCCGAGTCTGAATTAGAACTAGAATACTTAACTGAATTAGAATTAGAATAAGTAACTGAATTAGAATCAGAATCTTGGTAATCTGAAGAACTGGACACCCAGCTCCAAGGAATCGCAGCTCTAGTCTCATGTTCATAGGGCAGTGGAGCCACTGTAGAACCAACATTCGACGAGTAAGAGCTCGCTGAAGAATAACCAACTATCGGCAGGGAATAAGGAATCCAATCCATCACAATTTTTGTGGTAGCCGTCTTCTGGGTAGTTGCAGCTGCTTTCTTTGTGGTAGCAGCTGCTTTCTTTGTGGTGGCAGCCGCTTTCTTTGTAGTGGCAGCCGCTTTCTTTGTAGTGGCGGCCGCCTTCTTAGTTGTAGCCACCAAAGCAGCACCTTTCTTGGTTGTGGCTGCCGCCTTTTTAGTGGTCGCCACTAGGGCGCCTGACTTCTTGGTCGTGGCTGCCGTCTTTTTAGTGGTCGCCACCTGGCCAGCTGACTTTTTGGTCGTGGCTGCCGCCTTTTTAGTGGTCGCCACCAGGGCGGCTGATTTTTTGGTCGTGGCTGCCGTCTTTTTAGTGGTCGCCACTAGGGCGGCTGATTTTTTGGTCGTGGCTGCCGTCTTTTTAGTGGTCGCCACTAGGGCGGCTGATTTTTTGGTCGTGGCTGCCGCTTTTTTTGTTGTCGCCGCTGGCTTTTTTGTTGTTGCTCCATTACTGTCGTCCTAAAACGAATAAGGGAATTGGCTCCAGCTGAAGATCAATTAAGTTAATTATCTTACTAGCATTAAGACGACTAGCAGAACCAGAACAATGAATGCCACTCTCATTATAACCTTCAGACCAATTGAATGGTGCTAAACTGCTGGACTGATTTATATAATAGATTTCAAGTTTTCATTTTTTCCAATATTTAAATCTTTTTGCTCTGGAATTCGATTATTAAATGTAGATTAGCAGGCGTTTTTCAAAAGGGCAATACGTTTTTAATTCATTCCTTTATGTGGATACTGTTTCCGGATGGAGATCTCATTAGCTGTACCACTATATAAATTGTACGGTTATCATTTGGTGAATTGGCTGGCAAGAGCGTCAAGCAATACGCAGTTGAATCCCAACAGTTGGCCTTTCAGCGCTATGGAGTTACTTTGGCTGGTTGTAATCAATTTCCTCTTCATGCTTCAATTGGCGGTAAATTCCTATTTTCAAAGAATCACTGACTTTTTGTTGTTGTTGTTTCATAAAAATCATTTTCCTTCCAGCAACTGCCACTAGCCCAATGTCAGGACAAGCTACTCAATAGTTAAAACACACAAAACATGACGAAAGTTCTTTTTGTTGTAGACTATCCGTCGGGTACTGGAGGAGGTGGTGAGTTTGACTACGTCGATGACACAACGGATGATCCGTTTGGCGTGCCCACTACCACGGACAGCACTTTCGGCGTCTGGAATGCAACGTCAATATTTAATGGCTTTGGTCTGATCACCATTCCGATGTTCATTATTCCGATGACGCCGGCAGTGCCGCGCCGCCAGCAACGACCACCCAACGCTGAGCCCATCTTCAATAACTACAATAACATTTTTTCACAAATTTTTCAGATGCTCTCGGGTAGCCAAGCTAATCAATACCCTTCCAGAATTAATTACGGTTAGAGGCGTGAATTATCTTATGTGATCTATTATTAGTAATTAATAAATGCAAAAACGGTAACTGGAAAAAACAACAGAACTTTTTTGAGGTCCAAAAAAGACTTTAATGTTTTTTTATTTTGTTTCTTTTAGTTTTTTAATTAGGAAACAAGGAAGAGGAGATTTAAAGGAAGAAAATTGAGCAAATTGGTAAACTATTTAAATTTTAAAATAAAAATTCTTCACGTGACGCGCGTCATAAGTCATAATTCTCTGCTGGATATTTGGATTGACATTTGATAGTTATATATGTAATTTCTTTGCGCGCCATCGGAATATCGAATAAATATGTTACAAAAGAAATCGCAGTAGCCCACAAATATACATATTACATATGTCGAATTGCCGCAGACGACGGTGTACCTGCAAATGCGGACGTAAATTTCATTTAGCTCGAATTTTCTTCAGATTACTTTTATAATTTCAGTTTTCTAACTTAAAGTGTTCACCGTTAGCGCCAACCAAGCACACAGTGAACACGCGCGAATAGCCGCCCATCCATAAGCAGCGCCTTGAACAGCCGTCCGGCACATCAGCGGAAAACGAAAAGAAGAAGAAGAAGGAGTCAATAAAGATAGTTTTAGTGGTGCATAATGTCACAACACGTGCGTGACAACACGGCCATCGAACGGCGACTGCGTCCCATTTACGGTACTAATTCACCTAATTTCCTTGCTAAACATCAACAAAAACAAAACACACCAATCGCTTTACTGAATTGTTCCAGACTCACTGGAGGTTGGCAACAACAAGAAAGCGCTACAAGATGCTGAAAAAGTGTTAAAGAAAACGCCGAATTTGACATGTGCACGCGCCCTCAAGGGCCTATCACTGTTGCGGCTGGGCCGCGAGCCGGAGTGCCATGCCGTGTTCAATCAACTGTGGGAGCAACCAGTCACTGATCCGTCAACTCTGCAAGTCGCATCCTGCTACTATCGCGAAACAGATCAGCGTAAGTTTTGCGGCGCTAATTACATATCAGCTAATCTAATTAAAATGCAATTTTAGTGAACAAAATCTGTGAGATGTACAGTACAGCGGCCAAGGCAGCGCCCAACAGCGAGGAGATCCTGACACAGCTGTTCATGTCCTATGTGAGAGTAAACGACTTCAAGGCACAACAAGCGACAGCGCTGCAGCTGTACAAGGCCAGTCCAAAGAAACCGTATTACACCTGGGCGGTGATGAGTGTTCTGCTGCAGGTGCGACTATTTGACGCGATCATTTGTGGCCGGAAATTGATTTGTCTATTTTTTTTGTTTTGCAGGCCACTCGAGGACCAGACAGCCAAATGCAAAATAAAGCGGGAGTCCTCTTGATCCTGGCGCAGCGAATGATTGATAAGATGATATCTGAGGATAAGCTTGATTCTGAGCATGAGATTCAGCTTTACTTGACAATATTGATGAAGCAATCCAAGTACAAAGAAGCGTTGGAGTATCTGGGCAGTCCATTAACCAAACAACTATATCCTGGTGCACCGATTTCGTTAACAATTGATCTGCTGAAACTGCTGAATCGATGGGCGGATCTCAACATCCTGATGAAGCTGTTGTTGACATCAAAGTATGATCATTTTCGATTTTCTTTCCAATTTCAACGACTCACTCCTTTCATGTTGCAGCATTGATCGATGGGATTATTGCAAGGAGTATCTGAACAGTGTCTTCCAGCTGAAAGAGTCTAATGACACCACAGCCGATGCGGACTATTCCTTTGAATTGTGCCACGAGTTTCTGTGCCAAGTAAATTGGGATGCTATCAGTAAATTCATCAACTGGCTAATGCATTTTTATTGCAGTTAATTGAGAATAATTGCAGCAAATCACGCTGTCCCTACTTGGGGCGTCTGGAGCTACATCGGCTGATGACAGCCAAAGGCTATGCCGCCGATGAGCTGATGGGCAGCTATCAGGATCTGATCGTGGAATATTTCATTCGATTCGGCTATAAGCCGTGCTGCACCAATGACATCGTTCTGTTTTTGGCTGATGTACCTCCCATGTTGCGTGCTGGTCTGGCATCAACTATTTACAGAGAAATAAACATTTCGTCGACGACATTGCCGCAAACCGTAAGACGCCATCCGGATAGCCATAATCGTATTTAATTGATTGTCCTTTTGCAGAAAGAACAAATGCAGTCACATATTTGTTCACTGCAAATATCCAGGATCTGTGGAGCTCATGCGCTGAGTACAGAGCATCTGGCGGCACTTTGCACAGCGCTAAGTCTCCACTATGAGCACGGATTACGAGCGTTCGGAGGTAACCAATTGCCCACGGATTTGGGCATATCTGATCCATACGCCTTGCTGGCTGGTGAGTTTTTATACTAACCTTCTAGTGGAACCGCCACTCACAGTTGGTGTATTTCTATTGCAGTTCATGTTATGTACGATCTATCGGAAAAACTCAATTCATCAGTCCATCTACTGGAAGCCTTGTGCCTTCTCCACTATCTGTTAACAAACAGTCCCAGTAATTTCCATGCAAAATTGTTGTGCCTTCAAATTTACAATCGATTGGGGTGTTTTGTGGGTGCACAACGAATCTACGAATCCCTGGACATCAAGAACATCCAATTGGACTCAATGGGCTATTTATACAGCGCCCATTTACCAGTATCTGGCATTCTATCAATAACCAAGCCAACATACGAGGCAACGCTGAAGTTCTTCACGACCAGCTACAACGACGGCGTCGAGTTTCTGACGCTCTGCTACCGTTTCGGTTCGTTCTCAAAGCTCGAGGAGTTTATGAAATTCCGTGAGCGCATCTCAAACAGTCTGCACTACGGCATGATCACCACAGAGGCGTTGCTGCTGGAGTTGCTATTGATGCCGGCATCGCCGACCCAATGTATGACGGTGTTCCGGGCGATGAGCATTGAGCTGCAGCCGGATCAGTTCAAGTGGACCGAATTCGAGGATAATCGCGATCTGTCGGTGATTGAGCGATGGGATCCGATTGACATGGAGGCTGAGCGACGCACCAACGCCGAGCAGAGCTTCAAACAGGATATCGAGGTGTTTAAGATACGATCGACACTGTTGCGTCTGGTGGGCGCCTGTATAAATGCGATTACCAAAGAAGTCGACGACACACAGACGACGTTGTCGGAAGTGCGCAACTTTTGGCTTGACATTTTCAAGCAGGCGCGGTGCGCTAACTACGTGCCGATCACCAAACAGTTTCTGGGTGATCTGTTGCCGTCGCGTTTGCACTCACTGCTGGATATGCCGTACGAGAAGTGCTTCACCAATTTGGCCGATTTCGTGCTGACCACACAAGTGGGTGGCAATACTGACCAGCTGGTGGATGATCTGCGTGCCAATTTTGTGGACGTCGCTACAATATGTCGCGACAAAATTGACCAGCACAATTCGTGCAAGGATTTGCTGTGGGAACAGCGAACAGTCTCGCTGGTTGTTGTCAGTTGTGTTGAGGTACTTTAGTCAGGTTTGCCTAATTTCGATGTAATTTCAATTGATTTGCCTTGTAGATCTTGTCGTCTTGCGCTTTTGTCTTGTCAATACTTCATGACCGCTTGGTACCCGGCGTCGGATTGGCCAGCAAAAAGAACAAACGAAAAGATTGCGTCAACTTCACGCCGAGCACCAACGCAAAGGACCTGCAACAAATTGTCGGCGATGTTTTGGGTGCACTAAAGACACAATTGATCGTCTGTGAGGCGGCCGTCGATGCGTGGAAGTGCTCCGTCCAGACGGACGAAGAATTGCTGTGCGAAAGCTTGGCGGCAATACAGCTGAGTCCTGACGTGCAGGCCACCGTCAATGACACATTTAGGGAGAACCATCAGCTGGTTCAGAAGGAATTAAAAGCCATTTTTAAAGAGAAAATTCGCATGGTGTCCAAATAGACTTTTCCTTTGACTTTGTTTGAATTGGATGAGGGTTTTCACTAGTTATCGATTAGGATTCTTTTTCTTTTTACAATTTTCTTTTAACATTTAAAGTTATCGTTGTTTTTTTTTATTAGTTTTCTGCTGTGTATGTTCTTTGTTTTGTTTTCATGGTAATTTATTTCTTGGATGATCGTCTTAATAAGTCTGTTTTGTTAACATAAAATATAAAAATCAACAGCAAATGTCAAATTGACAGTTTTCATGGCGATAATAACGGACGGACCTAACTGTGACACCTAAATGTAAAAATACTCGACATAGAGTTTTTATGTCCGCAAAAATTAACTAATTATTAAGGAATTCGCATCGCTACCTGGCAATACGTAAAAATCAAAAGTGATTCACAAAAAAAAATTAAAATCACCTTCATGAAAAAATACCTCGTTCATAAACAATCTTTTGTCCAATTTATTTGTAATAAAGTGTTATATCTTGAAAACTAAAAAGTATTTTCGACTTTTTTAATTTAATTTTTATTAATTATATTTAATTAAATTTTAGTTAAAGCAAGAAATAAAGGGAAACAAAAAGTTGTCTAGCATTTCACCAATAATCTTCGAATTTGTGCTAAATAAAAATAAAAATTAAGAAAAGTGTTTTTTTTATTTTTTTATAAATATATTAACAGTATATATTTCATTTCAAAATTAGTACAAAACATTGTCACTGAAGTAATCAACTAAAACAAATGGGATCGAGTTTTATTTACAACATTGAACTTCCGAGGAAAAGAATTTAATTTCTATTTATCTTGTTTCTTCATTTTCTTATGTTTTTGTTTTGTTTTTTGTTTTTCATTTTTACTTATTAAACTAAACCGCTGCTGTAATGGATAATTGCTTAAGACATGAAAAAATGTTTTTTTTTCTTAATTATTACCTTTTTAGCAATAATAAAAATACACTAAATGCTTAGATGATTCGGAACACGTTTTGAAATTATATATTTTATAAATGTGCAATTATTAAAACATCAACATATTAAACCGAAAGATTAAACCAACATACATGAAAAACACGATAAAACCGAAAATGAAATTTCTGTTTTTTTTTTTGACATCTCTGACGTGTTTTTATGCTTAAAGTTAATCACTAATTGTGTAAAATGCTGCAAGGTTGTTAGTAAACTGATTTAGTTTTTAGTTAATACATTTTTCTATTATTTAGAGACGAAAAATAACGCAAAATTTCATTTCATTTTTCTTTAAATGTTATTTTGTAATTTTGATCTGATGCGTATCGGCGAAGCAACAAAACCTAAATATATAGTTTTTTTTTACGTTTCAGACTTTTCCGATTCATTGTCATTGAGTTGCGCTTTTGATCGTATTTAAGCAACATAATTATGTTTATCACAATTGAATATGTAATATTTTACGTTTTTTTTACGTAAAAATGAGACTCGTCGCCATCGTGTTTTTCTGCTACAAAATGAAAAAAAAAACAAACAAAACGGACGTTTAAAAACGAAAAAAAATTATCTAATCGAAACAAATGTTGATGTTTTTATTATACAAATTTCATTTTTTTTTGTTTAATGTTAATCTCTATATATTCTCTATAGTTAATGATTTAACCGAATGGAATAAATTATCTAATGTGATCGCTTATTGCATTATGAAATACTAACAACTTTTTTTTATTAACATATTTTGTGGTTTTCCTTCATTTTTTTTTTTTGTAATGTTTTTAATGTTTTTTTCTCTGTGTAGGCAAATGCGGTAAATACACGCAATTTTAATATATATTTATTAATAATAATATGATATAACATCGCGACAAAATGGATGAACCACTGCGCCATTTTGTGTTGTCATTGTTCGTTCAGTGTCTATTTATTCGTTAACGAAATGTCAAAATCTAACTTAAGACCTATTTTGTTTACGCCAAATGCATAAATGCATTTTAACGTTTTTTTTTCTGAGTTCCCTATTTTTCACTCCACGCCAACAAAACTTTTATTGGTTGTCTGATTTTACCAAAAATGTCGCTTTTTAAGCGATTTAGTGAACTTTTTTTTTTTGTTTTTCGCTGTTTGCGGTGTAAACTTGCTAGTGAACTTCAAGATTGACGAGAACGTCGCTGAAAGACTGAGATTATCAACGATATGAGGGATTGTATTTACAAACGTAAATGTTTTTTAAGTTTTTTTTTTGTTGTTGGAAGAACACAATAACACTTCACATTCGCGTACAAAAGCACAACACAATTTTGTTTACTGTTTTGCTCTAATTATTTTTTTTCTTTTTAATTAAAACTGCTCTCTTTTGTTACTCATTTTCTACTAATTTATATCACGAATTTTGTATTTTTTTTATTTTTTGTTTTTTTATTTCCTTTTGTCAAGTGATAATTTCAGAATGTAAAGTAAAACATAAAAAAAGAATACTAAATGTAAACCATAACCTAAAAATTCTGAACGGTACGTAAGAAAATATACTAATTTAATTAAATGAAATATCACCGCGTATTGATCGGATGTCGCTCAGATGTTATGAATTAAATGAATTTATATAAAAAAAAATTAAAAATTAAAACATGAACAAAAATAGAGATGAAAACCTTGAAAAGGCAGTCCATCACAAATGGTTGAATGGAAATGGTTTGATCGATTCAATATCTTAGATGTCACTGCAAATGTTCTTTTCTTTTCTCACGAGAATGTTAGAAGATTAAAAAAAACAGGAACAATCAAGAAAAACAGAATACAATAAATAATATTATAAATGGAACAAAATTTGTAATTATAGTTTACACAAATTGCAATCACACGTGACATATGATTATGATTTAAAAAAAAAAAATTATCCAAAATTTAATTGATTTCCTTCAAATACCGTTTCATTTACATTTAAAATATATCTCTCTCTCTCTCTTTTGCTCAGACTTCTAATTGTTTTGAGGATTGCTGTGTTATAAAAGGCTCACTCCACATGCGCCGTAAATCGCCCTATAATGAAACAATGAAAAGTGGTTAGGAAGCAGATCAAAATGACAAAATGCACAAAATGTACCTTTAAATACGCCATCGTGAGTAGCGGCAATAACGTAAACGGCACCAAATACAGCAGAGCCGGCTGAGCCGCTTTGAACACCTCGGAGCTGACAGTCGCCGTCAAAAGTCCCAGAAAATACCTATCAATTGTCATTAGTTAAAAACAATCAAAGCGAAAATGTCGAAATCGATGACTTACCCTAATAAGGAGCAATGGAAGTAGGTTAACTTGGAACCGACACCACGCGGCGGTGGCACTCCAGTCTCCGCCGAGGTGCCCTGTGACTTTTTGTAGGCGTCATAGCGCAGCACAAAGCACAACAAAAGGCCGGGCATAACGATATCACCCAAGCCCAGCATGGAAAAGTGCCCGTTATTGTGTATACTGGGAAACACCAGTTTGCCGGGCAGATTCAGCTTGGGCGGCTCCTTGACGATGCCGCCCAGGTTCAATTTGCGCGCCACAATGCCGACCGGATTCTCGGCCGGCCTGGTGGCCACCTTGACCATCACATTTGTACTGAATATATACGACGAGAAGAACACCCAGAAGACGTCGTAGAGAAGCAGGCCGGTCAACAGCAGTGTAGACACCTTCAGACTTGGCAGTCGTACGAATGCAATGAATGCGACACACAGGCCCATGCCCATGGCGTCCATGAGCAGCCAGTGGCCAGTCAGTACCCAAATGCACACTATTGAGACAGCCAGTGAGAAGCTAAACAGTTCGGCGGCTGTGAAACGGCCGCATATGCCGAACGATATCCGATTGCCGTCGGAGCATGGACGAATGATGTACTGGCACATGGGGAGAAGCAGAAATGCTAGCGCCACTGTGGCTATAACTGGGGATGGAAGAAATTTTCGGTCACTCAAACGCATCTCAAATGCTGGGAAAACGACGAAAATGACTTACTGGCTGTGCAGACGGCAAACAACATTTGCATGGAATCAAAGAAGAAAAACATGACCAACAGCGAAATGGAAGCGCCCAATGGCAGACAGAGGGCGTGCATTGTGTCCAGCGTCGCGAATTTATCTGCAATTACAACGTCCACTAAATTCGTCGGTTACAAGGTGTTGTTGGGTGAATTCGGTTTGATAACAATAATATTGAAATGCTAAAGAAAGTGATTGGCAAATTTACTTGACTCCTGTGTTGTGGTGGGCTCGCCAGTTATAAGATTGTTGAGACTCTCGTTCTGGCGTTTCTTTTGTTCGCGCTCACGCGCCTCCTGCTCCATGTTCAGACTGCGAAAGCTGCCGTATACGATCAGCAGCATCGATATGAGACATGTCGAGACACGCGACGAGTCCATTATTGAGTAGGCCCACTGGTATTCACGGAATTCTGTTGTTGTTGCACCCGCGGCACCAGCCGAACCTTGCGACATATTTCACTGAACGGCACGCACACCGTCGTTGCTGCGGCGCACTGGATTTGGGGGACGGGGCGGCGGCGGCAGCACGTGCGTCACCTGCGATTATGGTGACAATTGACCAATGGCACAGCAGGTAGATGTAGCCGTTTCCACCCCCCCAAGCACAGTGAAAACGTTTTTGTTGCTGGTGCGGTCGTCAACTATTTGCGGCTGATTTGTTTGGTATCTCTGGCTAGATGTCAATCGTGCACCTGGTTTGTGTTCAAGTGAACTGCTTGTGTATTTGTCTGCAAGTGGAGGATTTGTTCGAGGATTAGTGTACTGAATCACTGAATTGACCGTAACAAAAATTTGTGTTAGCATCAGAGGTTGGTATTCTTCTGGTCGGACAATCACTTCACCGTCCAACTGACCTTAATTTGGTACTTTCCCCTCCCACAGCTGAGTAGGGTTAATTTTTTTTTTTTTTGGGACGATCGCACTTATATTCAGTGACATATAGCAAAGACTCACATCGGGCACACTTGAACGCACATCCAATGCGAGACGCGCATCACCACCGTCATCAACGTGATCTGTAGCTTCTAGGGACGCGCGACACATTCAGAACAAAACATTTTCTGTTGGACGATTGTTGGTGTAGAAAATAAAATTCAGTTTTTCCTCTTTTTTTTTCGGGATATTTGTACACAATTCACTTTCTTTTGTGTGTGACAGACGGAATTTTGTACGCGTGTGCATGACTATTCCACACGCACACTGTCATGCCCAAAACTCATGCCACAACACATTGACAGCACAGCTCCACCGCAATGTTGTACATGGCCACCGATATATAATAATATTTACAAATTGTGGGCACTGGACGCCCGCAGATCAGCATTCTGAAGCGGGGAGGGCCTCCGCGTATCGCACACAAACACATCGCCACGCTTAGAAAGTTATCGCGGCTCCGTTATTCAATTACAGTTATGCCTTTGTGGGCCGATTCCATTTTGCAGATCGAAAATCTGCAGCCAAAGTGGCAGCAGCATAGCTGAGCGAATTGTTTATATTTTATGCTCGGAATTTCAATTATGTAAGGCAGCAAGCAGCAGCAGCAATTGGGTAAATCTGGCTGGTTGGCTTGGTTGAATGGCCTATGAAGATGGGGATTTTGTGTTATTGTTTTTGGGCATTTACCTGGTGATGTCCATGGTGAGTGGTGAGTGAGTGGTTCAATGAGATCTTGGCGATGCGCACGAATTCACCAGCAGTGCTTCACAGTTAATTATTGGCATTTAATGATTTCGCGGCCAGGCGGATATATGTAGCGGCCATTTGTATGTGAGTACGTATATAGCGCGCGCACACACAACTCCCCCACCGCCGCAATACGTCAATACAGGCGGATGGCCCCACATAAAACGAGAATACCAATTTATGCTGTAGTATTTATGCTTGACGGCTGGTGACTGTGGTGAGACGGGCGAGTTTAGATAACTCACCACACTTAAAATCAACAAATTTAGAAAATACCTAATTACTCCATTGTTCTTGTTTTTTTTTCAACAAGAAAAAACATTAAAATTTATGAATTTATGACATGGAATATCCGACTTTAATTGAAATAAAATATTTTCCCGACCTAGCATTGACTCACATCATTTTAACTGAATTCACCAGTCACTATGTATATATATAATATTGACAGCTGTCAATGTGACATTTTTCAATTTCATAACCTCAAATAGTTATTATGTATTGTTATTAAATTAATTCTAAAACATATAAATAGGAATCATGATTTCGCTGCGAGACTGCAACCACAATCTAATCAGATCCGGATGGATGTTGACACAAATTCAATCAAACCAGTGAACAAATCAATAATTACTCAAACAGCTGGTCAGACCATGGAACCAGCTGTACCAAGCAGCTGATAGAATTGGTTTGCTACAACCTCATCTGAAAAATCATTCACTTTTAAGATGAATTTTAATTAGTTAAAGTAACTAGCAAAGGAGATCGAATGTAACATCTTAAGATGGGCTACGACCGACTCTTTGCTTTCAAGGAAACAGGAAATAGTTTTTAATTGTTTATTGATACCAAAGATAGTAAATACGAAAATGACACATTTAGAAGACTTCTAAAATTACTTAACATTGCATTGAATTAACCTACTGAAATCCGTCTTAGAAACTCAATTGTCAGACAAAAGAAATAAATAATCAAACGACACAATCTACAAAGTTCTAGAACTACACTAATCGTCCGAAATACCAAAGAAAAATTAAAAATTCGACAAAAGCAGGCGTAAAGTAAAAATCGATAAGTTCCGCGGAACTGCCCTGCACATCACCTGATCTTCACAGAAGACACAGTTACAAATAACCACCAACACAATTGAACAAACAACCGATAGTACTTGAACCAAAGATAAAATTTAAACACAATGTCAACCACTTACAAGAGGCAAATGTTCAGACTGAAAGACGCTCAATGTGAGATTCTGGAACCAAGTTGGTTATTCACATTTGTTTGTCATGTAAACGCCAATTTGAAGGGTAATTTTCAAATCAAACCGTCTTGACGTGCGGCGACATGATACAGACGGCGCGCTCGTGGCCCAGCTTCCGTTTGATATCGGCCTCATATCGCTTATAGATGGAGGAGTAGTCCATGATGGATGTGGGCTTGCACGCCATCCAGAACGCATCGAACGACGTAAACAAATAGCAATACAACTCATGGAAAATGTTCATGTTCGGCACCGTTTTCGTGGTGTTGTAGTAATAAGTGCGGGCAGCGCCCGTCTTGAACAGCTCATACGCTAACGACGTCAAATTAATACCCACCACGGCAAATGTGTACCCATGTACGGGATGGTGAGAGTGCGACACCACCTGACGCGCATTCAAAGTGTACACCTCGGCGAAATAGTTGAGATTCTCCAGTCCCAGCATGCCCATGCCGCGAAAGTCAGTCTTTGGGTCGTCCCCCTGAAAGCCGATCACCTGCCATTGCTTGGTGACGCGCGCCACCAGCGGCTCGTCCGGCATCAGGACGTCCCACAGTCGCAGAAGGCGGCGCTCGTGCGTCTTGTTGTCACTGTCATAGGCGATGCAACGCGTACGCTCGACCATCGCAAACACATACTGATAGCCCCAAATGTGCATCATGGCGGCCAGCAACAGGCGCTCCATCAGCGGATGATTGGTGCGATTAATGCGCTTCGCACGAATTATTATGTCGCCGGCGTCTGACACGTTGTCCGTCAACACCATTAGGTGGTTGTTGGCTGTGCGACTGGCCACACTGTCCAGAGCTACAAGGACATCACGAATGAGCGGCGAACGTGACAGTCGCAGCGACTTCTCGACACCGGCCGACCGTGGATAGCCCTCGACGGCGCCATAGCAGATGCGCTGCAGTTCACTGAGACGCGTGAACTTGTGCAGGAACCACTTGACTATGGAGCGGATGAACAGATATGCCGTGGTGGTGTACGATGAGATCAGCAATAGCATCTCGATGTCTGATGTAGCTGCTTTCAATGTGAATTAGTTTCTGTAAGCTATTTTTTTTTACTAAGACGTGGGAGGGGTTCTTGTGAGAAGCTATGAATTGTTTATTGCATAAAAAGTGCTATGGCAACGTCTGGAAACGTCGATAGAACTAGCTGTCAGTGACATGATGCTATAGTTCGAGGAGTTGGGTTTTCAGCCAGCAATAATGTGGAAATCAATTGTGTTTCGCATTGATTTGTTGAGTTAAAGGAATCGATGAATGACATCTTTAAGGTTATGTCTAACAACAAAACTGAATTAAAGGAACTTGGTTGGAATTTAATGGATTTTGGATGATTAGGTAGAATTTTAACTTACAATCTTTTTTTACTAAATATTCCCAGCGTCTTGTGCACAAATTATATTTTCCGGTTTTCGTTATTTTCCATTTTACCCTACGGCTTAAGAATTTAGATAAATTGTACATCAATTCCAATTCCCAAGCCCAATTTCCATATTTTACATATATCTTAGAACTGTCAAGGGCGAATTATATATTAAGAAGCCCATTATATATATTGATATTTTTTATAGGATAAAATGAGCTATTAATAATAATAATTTTAAGTCTTATATATACATATTAAATGTTAAGAAACCAACCCCATTTGAGAAAAGATTTTGTTTCCACAAATTAATTTTACTTTTTATTGCATTTAAAACGTTTTTTCTTATTAGTTTTAGCACAAACCCCGTAAATTTAAGACATTTACCAAGATGGTATGTGATAAGATTTTATGGCATCAATGTTTGACAGCTAAGAGCCATTATATGTCACAATTATATATAAATTTATGCAAAATTCTGTGACATAAGTGACATATGGCGAATGTTCAACGGCACGACTGACAGGCCGATATATTCGCGGCTAGCGACGCGCATTTTAGCTCAAAACTTCGTCATTGTTAAAAGTGTTCTGTGAATCGTTTTTTTTTTGTGCATTTTTACCAAACAGAAAAACCACCAATTTCTCACACAATTCGTCGCCGTCGTAGAACTGAAGAAGGTGTTAACAGAATAAGCTTAATTGCGTCAAGGACATAAGTAAACCCTTGCGAAAGCATGCGTTTCAAGAATAAGATGGAGGTGGACCGCTGGGTGAGCTCGACGTGTGGCCCCAGCGAAGATGCTACGGTAAGTGTGCGAAGGTGTTGTTTGCGAAAACTTGTGTTTCTCTTTGTTGGTGTTTTCCTTTGTCCTGTCGTCTTCTGCGTAATTTCATTAGTTTTTTTCTGCTTGACCGTTATAACTGTTTGCATCGATTGAGGTTATGTCCGGCTGCAAGGGCATTGGTCTTATTGTAATTAGTGAGCTGTTAGAAAACGTTTTCGGCATTCGACTACAAAATGTCCACAGGAGTCGCCCGTTTCTAAAGTGATTGCTGCAGTGGCAGGCGATTACATGGGCAGTTCATGCGCGTCAACCACATTGGTGCGACGGCCAGACGATGTGTGTACCGGTGCGATGGCGCGCTTCTGTATGTTGGTGTGAGTTTCACGGTGGTGGCTGTTTTTTCCGCGGTGCATTCAATTAAATTGCGCGTACGTGCGCAACATTTCTTTGATTGGCCAATGTGCAAGTTTTCGGTGCGATGCTGTTGTGCAAATAAATGCAATCAATAAATAAGAAAAGAAATTCATTTGATGTGATCCTTAACCTCAAAGTGCCTAATTAGTTTTCATCTTTGTTTTGTTACAATCCTTTTGATTCGTCGATTGTATTTTCTTTCTGTGCCGTCTGCCGTCCCTTCGAAATTGTTTGCGAATTCGTTTATTAACAATTTATTGATTTAATCTTTGTTTTGTCAAACATTTTGAGAAACTCACTGTCGTTTGTCGTCGATTGTATTTCTTTCTGTGCCGTCATTTGGAAATTGTTTATTAATAATTGAATAATTTAATTATTTCTTAGTCAAAAAAACATTAAGAAAAGCATTTTTTTATAGTAGATATGTCAAAAAAATGAATAAACTAAATTGTTTTGGTCAATTGTTGTCCGTACCTCTTTCCCTCCCACATAGATTGCGTCGTGGGGTTATGCCAAGGCGTACATGAGCGTCAAGGAATACGGCAGTGCTGAGCACTACATCCGCAAGTATCTTGATGTGATGCAAACGGCCGAGGCGTACCATTTGCTTGGCCGCGCCTGCGAAGAACAAAAGAAGAACGAGCAAGCCTTGGAAGCGTATCGTTCGAGTATCAGCCTCAACGAGAAACAGGTGCCAGCTATTGAAAGTGCCTGTCGACTGATACTGGAAGATCGTAAATTGGTGGACAGAGCAAAATTCTGGTTAGAATTGGCCGACAAACATCGCATCTCGGGCACAACCATCTGGAAATTGCGCACGCTTCTCATAGCCGAAAACAAAATGGAGCCGGCCCAGCTGGAGCAGAAGCTGCTCGAAGATGCGTCAGCGCGCCCAAACAATCCAGACGCCACCATCAATCTGTGCACCTACTACATGCAGGAGGGACGCTTCATGAATGCCTACACACATCTACACAATCTGGAGTTCACACAGCAGATGGCCGTGCACAAAGACGTCAGCTGGTACAATATGGTGCTGGAGGTGTTGTCCGGCTATCGGCTGATGGTGAAGCACGTCGAAAGCGACTGGTCGTTCTGGCATTTCTATTTGTACGCCCTGGAGCGACAAGTGTTCCACTCGCTGTCAATGTACGCGCCGTTGGAGAGCGGCCAGGACGCCGATACCATTCGCAAGACGTGCACCGTATACCTGCTGGAGTTTGATCAGGGACTGTATGAGGCTGAGCAGGGTATTCGCAATGCCAACATCAATGAGAGTCATGTGGAGCACATGTTGACACATATGCGCGGCTGTTTGTATCTGCATATGGCCGCGTTCATATTGAGCCGTCAGCTGTCTGGTGATAAGTCAGAGTGGGAGAATGGCATCAAGATGGCGATGCCGTTGCTCTACATGGCACTGCAGTGTGGCGTCGTCGATGACAAGGATCGCTGGTTTTTGTACAGTCGCATCGAGATTCAGAGGACCGCCAAATTGTGGAAGAAACAGGGCGCCTTTCGGTGTCTGCAGGCGGCTGCCACCATACTCGGGTACATCTCGAGCAACTTTGGCGGTAATCCGTTCAAGATTGGCGATCGTGAACGCGAAAAGTTTTTCATTGAGATCAACAAGATGTGCACCAACAGATGGAAGGCAGTGTTGTACAGTTACGTGTTTAGTCTGCAGGACCATTTGGACGCTGACAGAACCTCCTGCCTGCTGACGGACAAATCTATTGACAAACCAAACTTGTACATACCAAGTGAGAGTGAGCTGGATTCGTATGAAGGTATCTGCAATGAGCTGGAACCTTTTAATTTGCAGTTTTATGTTTACTTGACGATGCGAAATGATTCTCAAATTGGTGAGAGGACGTTCAATCTGCACAAATTGCCATACGGCACTGACAATTTGGAGAATGTCAAAATATCGACGGTGTCCGCCCTGGATGTAGACACATTCATTTATGCGTCGTCGCTCCAGGCTCGCGGCCGTCTGCAGAATTTACCAAATCGCTATATAAATTTTAACAGTTCTAACCCAAACTTACTGACAATGCCGTACACCGTCCTGTTTGCGTCCCTCTGCACCGAAGAACAGGCCAAGTGGTGGACGATGCTGTACAAGAATCTCAATCATCAGATATGCAGCGATGAGATTTTCGAGGCAAACACAATTTTACAACGCGGTCTCGAAGCTGTCAGATCGGTGGGCCGTCCCAAAATGGAATTGGTCATGCAGCTGAAGGTGATGCAGATATTCATCCAGAACAGCAAGTCCTATGTGGATCAGCAGAAAATTGAGCAGCTAAAGAAACGCGCATGGAATTTCAGCGAGCAAGCCCTCCTCATGTACACATCCAAGTTCAACACCCAGATTGGCACTCGCTTCATGTTCACCTACAACGGCAAGGACACTTCCCAGGCCACGGTTGATGAACTGATGGACAAAGGCTTGTCGTTTATGGCGCAGGAGATGTTCAGCCGCCATGAGTACATGAAATACATTCACAAAGTGCAGTCTGTCAATTTGCCGTACTCTCAGTTCTATCAGGCGTTGGCTTGGCGTCATTTGGAGGAGTCATCTTCACCGCCACGACGCAAGGTTCGCGAATGCTACGACAATGCTTTGACGGCGCTGCGGCGCACCCAAACAATGCTGCATACAACCACTGGCAGCCGTACACATCCGTTGCGTAGTCTCGTCGACAGAGAAATGGAGGAGCTGGAGACAAAGGCAGCTCGCTTCACCGACGACACTGACACCGTCGAACCGCCGCACGAGATTTTCCAACCCGCCCAGCAAGAATGTACATGCACCAAGACCATTGATCAGCTGAAGGATGTTATTCTGGAGCTGTCGAATGCTGTTGCTGGCATGAGCATCAAAATGGACGAACTTCAATCGCAGAAAAACAAGGTGAAACAAAACGACAGCACCAACGCCCACAATCTTGTTGATGATCTAGCGTCACTTGAGCTGGATCTGCAACAGCGACAGCAGCAACAATTGTGGATGGCGCTACAAGCATCGGCAACGTCGGCCCAAATGTGGCAACCCGGTCAACTAATGCCTCCACAAATGAATCCGCTTCTGCGTAATCCGTATCAGCCACAGATGGCCACTGACGCTATGGGAAATCTGCTGCCATATCAGTATCCGATGGCGGGACAGTCGTACATGCCGCCAATGGTGGCACAACAACGCTTCATGGGCTTCCCAGGTGCACAAAATCAACTACCGACACAGACCAACATTATGTATTCCACTGATTTGATGAATAATGTGACTTCCAATTCAGTGGCATCCGGCAATCAAGGGCTGGCCTCGTTGTTGGCGTCGTCAACGTCACCATCGTCGATTCCCCAGTCATCGATTCAGACTGCAAGCGTCAAACCAATGTCGACCGCCTCCACTGATGTGGTCACTTCAACACCGTCTCAGTTCTTCAGCACACAGACGACTTCTAAATACGCCGTGGATAAGACATTACCCAGCAACATTGTCATCACAAGTTCTGATCCATTGCCGACGTCCTCAACAGTGACTGCCACCCAGCCGATTCTAGCTGTCAACATACCGGTGCAGCACATCAAGCAGCCACAAATGGCGACTCAACAGCAGAATGTTTTCTCTGGATTAGGCATAAGTGGACGCGCGAATCTGCCGCTGAGCGGTCCTCCTCCAGCTCCGACACCAACCATTGAATCGGAAAAAACACAAAAGCCAACACCAACACTGTTCGGAGGCACTAAAACTTCTGCCATACCATTTTCCAGTCCATTCTCTTTTGAAAAGACTGTTGACACCACCCCAACTGCCCAGTCGTCTTCTTTCGGGTCTGCTGGTAAATACAGTACCCCGTCTGCAGCAGGCACATCTCTGTTCTCAGGACAAGCTAAAGTGTTTGAGAGTAACGATAGCGGCTGGCGTTTGGTTGGCGATGGAAAGACGATCGTCACAAACGACGATGGCAATCCACAGATGATGATAATGCCAACCGACTTGTCAGAGCCATTTGTACGCAAACTAAGCGGTGACATGAAAATCTCTGCCGCCAATCCATCTGATGTGACAAGTGTGACATTCTCACTGGGCACAGCGAACATGATGGCCAGAATGGCGCCGGAGGATGCTCCCAAATTCCGCAAGGCACTGCAGA
>JANSTS010006165.1:12270-23492 GCA_026546915.1 Sylvicola fuscatus | reverse complement strand
ATATAATTCATATCGCGAGGTTTGTTGTTGTTGATGCAAAAGGCGCGCGAAAAAAGTGATAGGCAGGGAAATCGGTGCAATACTTGAGAAACGTTGAGTTTTTCATTTATATTTAATAGAAAAAGATGTCAATTTACTGTATTTTTCGCTGAAGATCAACCATAATTAAGTCTTGGTTTGATTTTTGATCTTCAGCATATAATACATTAATCGAAAGTAAATAAGGTAAATATTTCTATAATTTTTGTGATCTTTGATTAGGTAAATTTGATGATAATTTCGGAAACAATTAAATTATTAAATCTTTCTGTAATTTAAACAACATAAAAACATGTTACAACTTCAATAAGAAGACTAAGAAGATTCCAATCCAAGTTTTTTTATAATAAACATTTTAAAATTTAGAATTTTTCCAGTTTTGTCGCAGATTTTTTTTTTGTGAAAGAAAAGTGTTAATTGTATATGTGTATAAAACAAATCTTAAGGGTCTATAGAATTAAACTGATGCTTGCATTTTTTTTTCAATTGGCAACTTAAGGAAACATTTTAATACACAAAAATTACATTGTAGAAATTCTGGCGATCATTTTAATAAATATTGAAAATCAAATGAATTGTTTGCATTTAAACATTTAAAACTTCTACTTTAATAAATTAACTCAAATATTTTTCAGAAACACTGACCGGAAACAAAAACTCTTTACACTACTCCGTGTCCATCAAATTTTGTTTACAAATGAAAAGCAAACCGCGTGCGTCACATAAAGCGAGCTCGAACCACAGCATTCGCGAAGATTGATACGTTCTGCTGCTGCTGCTGGTGTATGTATTCCGGCAGCAGGCAACACTCAATACTGACAGCAAAATGGTCTGATCATCTGATGTTTGCCCTCTAATCCAATTGGACGGTGGCAATACAAAAGCAGAAGCAATTCATTTCTCCAATTTATCAACTACCACCGACCAACAAAGCCAATTGAGAAATGCCGGGCGCGTGGAGGAAGCGGAGGACACGCATGTAAATATTGGATGTGCCGCCTGCGCCTGGATTTGTGGTTGTCGCGTGTAAACTGTCTGTCCGGCAAGACCACATTCAATTAATCTGTACATTATGTAGTATTTTCACTGATTGATTGTCGCTATTTTAGGATTGTGATTTGTGCGTCTTTTGGCTTCACAAGACGACTTCATTGAGAAAATTAATTCAATCAAGATATGCGGCGAGGCGACGACCCATCGGAGTGTAAGTACAAGACAATGGCAATTATGATGTCGCCGGAATGTAACAGAAACAGTACGCCAGTTAATTATATACTTGAGACGTTTTTCTGGGAAGGAATAGCAGCTCAGTTTTCACATAGCCGAGACTTGAAGCAGGTGCCACACAGTGACACATTTTATCATTTTACGGCGTCAGCATAATCGCCAACGAAGCAACTGGTCAATTTGGAATTCGAAGCGGCCTTTTCATGTAATTGTGACAACCACAACTTCCAATTTTGCAATCACCGAAAATGCGAAAATTTACCGATAAATGGGACTTTTCACTGTATTTACTGCACTAACTGATCACACACAACAAAACCCATCCATAGGCAGCAGACGTTTCCTCTGAACGCCGCTCCTCGCCGGAAACTATACACACTCCAATTGGTTTTGATTATTGCCATTCTGTCTATTTCTAATATGTACATTCTACCGTCTACACGCCGCAATTTACGTAATTCCAATGCTAGAACAACGGTATGGGTGCATCGTCTGCAATCAAGGTAAATGGGCGGCAAAATCCAACGAAATTGGCACGATAATTGATCATATGAAATTGCAACAATGGAACCTGGTACTCACCACGGAAAATTTTCAATTAATTTGGTTCCAGCGCCGATTGAACGTCGTTTTCACTCTCTGGATGCGGTCGAATTGTCAACGAATACACGCGTTATTGTTTTAGGTTTTTCTTGTTGAGACTTTGAGAAAAGAAATTTTGTGGAAGCGTTGCTTCTTTGATAATAACACAGCTTAGAACGTGCGCTGAATTAACGCAAACTTTGAAACCCGGTCAAGCGCCTTCAAGCGGGACAGTTCACTTTATGTGCAGCGAGGGTCGCGACGAACAAACATATGTAATGTATGCGGCGGTGACTTGTTGAGTTTATATTTTATGTGTATGACTTTGTGGAACTTGAGTGAAACTTATGTTCAATACAATATATATGGATATTGAGTAGTTTTCTGAAACATATATGGGAGGTCAGTGTTTAGTTGCATATTTTATGTTTCGACTAAATTTAAATTATATCTAAAAATATTAGCGATAATAAGAAAAAGTTAGTTTGACAGTTGGCAGAAAAATGTTGTCCTTGGAAGAAACGAAATTAGAAATAAAAAGGTAAAATTTATATAGTTTCATGTAAAATAACTGTTTGATAAATATATTGATGGAACAACATTTTTTCTTGAACCGAGATTGTATGACCAAAAAATGTCCTTAATGTTACAGAAGAAAAATATTCTTAAGGAAGTTTTTTGAGACATTTCAAAATCTAAATAATATCTTCAAAACTTCTATTCAATCCATTTTTCAAAAAAGCGCCATTTCAAATTCAAGTTCCACAAACACAAAGTCCAAATTGGTTTGCGACCAACTTCACACATCCAGACAGGTGTCATGACAACCGAATTCCAATTCAATGATAAACAAATCACAAAATTAAATTTCAGTGCAATCTTTAACTGCGTCTTATTTTTGTAAGAAAATATTTCCGAATAAATTAAGGTAAGACTTTTCAATTAATGCTTGTAATGTATTTAGCTTCTTTCAACATTATTCTTTCACTTTTGTAACGTTTCCATTAAACTATCCCAATTAATTTGTTTCTATTAATTGTAGTTGTTGCACTTTGATGGTATGTTTGTACAATCGTTGCGCACATCCCTTGCACGTCCAGTAGCCTTCTCAGCCAATGCAATGATAACACGCTCCAAAACAGCCACTGCAGCGGCGGAAGACCTTAAGGTCGAGCACAATCCTAAGAAGTCAGAGTTTTTCATAAAATTGGGCAAAGAGCGTGCATTTCTGCAGTACGTAAAGCCGAAAGCCGGTCAAATTGACTATGTAGAAACTGTGGTGCCGGAGTCTTGTGGTGGACGGGGTATTGCAAAGATTTTGGCTAAGGTTGTTTGATAATTAGTTTTAAGATTTTCTTTATTCAATGTATACAAATATATTTTTATGTATTGTTTCAGAGTGCCTTTGACTATGCCGTACAAAACGACTTGAAGATGAACTTGGTTTGCACCTTCCTCCAAAGCTACCAAAAAAAATACGGCGCAGAATACGTCAAACACGTCCTCTAGAGGATTTGGAGCCAGATCTCAGTTCAATTTTTAAGTACCATCCTGTAAAATTGCATTTATTATACTGAAATCTTTTATCTTGGATTATTAAAAATGGATAATCAAGATTACACATCGTTAATTTTGTATTATGGTCGCGAAAAGTTCTACCATCTCATGCAAAATACCGCTCTGGATGCATTGAGCCGATTCGCTGGTGATTCTTCTTTTCGTTTGTTTAATGGGTTTGCACTGGTGCTGGGAAATCGCATCCAGGAGGGAATTCGTGAGTTGAATCCCATTCAATCTGAAAGGGATCTGTCCATGGCTGCCGTTCTGGGACTAATGTATGCTCACAAGCGATGTTCTGTTATTGATAAGGATGCATTAATCGCTTTAGATGGCTTGCTCAAAGAGGAACGTAAGAAATTAACAGCCAATTCTGCCTACTTTGCTGCAGTTTTCCTTTTGCTTAGTGGTAAATTTGAAAAGGCTCGAGAATACGCTGACAAAGCGCTAAAGTACAATCCAAATTTTGTGGATGCACTCGTTCTGAAAGGCTGGGCTGACCTGAACAGCGGATTTCGCGGTGGAAAAAACATTTTGGAATTATTTGACAAAGCCCTTCAGTTTGGTAAAAATTTTGACGCCAATCTAGGTCAAATGAAATTCCATCAACTGAACAGTGATTTTGAGACAGCCATTTCAGTCTTGAATAAGCTTTCAGTTCGGTATCCAGAACTAAATGTCCCTCTAGTCGAGAAGATGAAGTGCCAACTGGCTAGTTGGAATTGGGAGCACGCCCTGGAGACATCGTTTCGCATTTTAAATCTAGAACCGACCAACATAGAAGCGCTACGTGTTAAGATTTTGGTGCTTTTGTGTCGCGATGGCAGTTACGACACGGCAGCTTCAGTTCTTCAGTATTTACTGGTAGCCATCGAACGTGTTGAGCCTGCTAACTGCGAACTGTTGCTTCAAATTGCCCAACTGTTCTCTCGTGTATGTGGACGGAACCGCTCAATTCTGGAAAATACCTACCGTTTCATTGATCGGGCGGTGCAATTGTCTCCGGGAAATGCTGATTACGTCACTGAAATGGGTTATCAGTTGGTAATGCTTGGCAAGTACAAGGAAGCCACAAAATGCTTTCGTACCGCCACTAAATTGGATGACAGCTCAATGATGGCGCTTTGTGGTCTGACACTGTGCCAACTAAGTGAGTCTGGCCCGACAGATCAGGTGAAACAGCAAATTGAGTTTCTGACAGAAATTCAGAACGGTGCCAAGCTTCCGTTGCTTCTGTTTTTGACCGCTAAAACACAACACGACGAAATGGATACAGCGATTGCCTACCTAGTGCAATCTTGTGAGTTGCAGTTCAAGAATCTCAAGACTTTGGCATATGGACCAGAGTATTTACGGAAATTTGATCCGGATTTTCTACTGCAAATCACAAACGAACTACTGCAATATTCGCCGATCCAGTCAACAGTCTCTATTGGTTCCACTATCTCTAAGGAGGCATTGCACATTTCATTGAAGCACAGTCTTAATATTTTGGAGGCCATTGTAAAAGCTTGTCCCGGACTTGTTCAGGGAGTTTATCAGCTAGCTAGAGTTGAATTCTTGTGTCGTGAATTCACCGCATCTGCAAACACACTGCAAACAATCTTAACGGATCTGGACTCCACCTATACGGATGCTCACTTGTTGATGGCACAAATTTACTTGCAGCAAGAACAATTTGCACGTGCAGCTCAGACTCTGGAGGTTTGTTTGAGCCATAACTTCAAAGTTCGCGAAAACGCGATGTATCATCTTCTAAATGGGATGGTGCAAAAAAATCAAGGCTTATTAGATGAGAGCCTTAAGAGTTTCATGACGGCTATGAATTCTTTCAATAACAGTCAATTGGTTTCCCCGTCAAAATCTAAATACAAGGAAAAGTCATCTTTGTTGAGCCTCTCCGATCGTGTCACTTTGCACTTGGAGGTGGTTGACAATTACATTAAAATGGATCAACATAATGAGGGATACAAAATTATGCAAACGGCCAGTGAGGAGTTCGCCAACACCCCAGAAGAGGGACGATTGATCATTGCCAATGCAGAAATTACGTTGCAGCAGGGAAATGTCAACAAAGTGATTTCACTTTTGAAGACAATCCAACCGGGTCAGCCTTATTATTTACAGGCCAAAACCAAATTGGCTAACGTTTATTTGCATAAGAAAAAGGATCGCTTAGCTTTTACGCAATGTTTCAAGGAGCTCGTTGAAAATTGTCATGGAGCCGACAGTTTCTTGATGCTGGGAGATGCCTACATTTCGATTCAAGGTATTTTAATGAGTTTTTATTGTGTTAAACATTTAATTGACTCCTTCCTTAGAACCTGACCAAGCTATTGAGGCCTACACAAACGCACTGCGACAGTGTCCACATGATCCGATGTTGGCAAGCAAACTGGGACGAGCCTACGTCAAAACTCATCAATATGCCAAAGCGATTAAGTATTACAAAGAGGCCATCGAGAATCCAGACAACTTTGCGCTTAAATTGGACTTGGCTGAGCTGTATTTAAAGTTAAAGCAATTTACTAATGCTGAGCAGACTCTTATGGAAGAAATTGAAACGGCGGAAAAGTAAGAAACTCTTTAAAATTTGTCTAGCAATGTCTCTGGAAAAATTTCTTATTTGTCACAGTGACAATATGGACGTCTCAGCTTTACAAGTCCGAACCAAGCAATTGTTATTACTGGCAAGAGTTCGAGAAAAGGCTGGACATCTGAATCTATCTTCATCCACACTTAAGGAAGCTAGAGATAACCAGTATAGAGTTCAAAAACGCATTGGCTTCGAACAATCATCTTGTATTCAAGAGCAAAACAAAATCCTTGCTAAAATCTGCGTACTACTGGCTGAGCAATGTATCAGCCTCAGGGACAACGAACAAGCTGTACATCATTACAAAGAAGCTCTTAAAAATGCGCCACAGGATCTGCTGATTATGGCAGCCATTGCACGATTGTATTTGCAAATGAACTGCATGGACAAGTGTCAAGAAATGTGTTCAATGATCCTTCAAATAGATTCCAATAATGAGACGGCTTCTGTTATGATGGCTGATTTATCTTTTCGTCGGGTAATTTTTCTTTCCTGGCTTCCTTTATTAAGTTATTAAGAGTAATCCCTTTTAAGATGGACTTTGAGAACGCTGCCTATCACTTCTCACAACTACTCATCAGTCAACCAACTTATTGGACTGCATTGGCCAGACTAATTGAAGTGATGCGACGATCTGCCACTCTCCAAGAAGCGGCAGCTTTCTTGCAACGTGCTGAACAAACGTGTCCCAATCCGACCCAAGAAGCTGGTAAAATCATTCAAATCATTTACTTGTTAAACCGTTAATTTTATTCTTATCTCAGGCCTCAATTATTGCAAAGGACTATACGAATGGTATACTGGCAATCCAAATGCGGCCCTTCGATTCTTCAACAATTCCCGCAAAGACTCAGAATGGGGACAACAGGCGATTTTCAATATGATCGACATATGTCTGAATCCAGATGGAGATTTACCGAATGAATCGGCTGTAGAGTTGCAGGAGGACACTGATATAGGTGATTCACGGAATATGGCACTTAGAACAGCCGAACGTCTGCTCAATGAGCTGAAACCACGTCCTGGCGGCATGGATAACGAGGCGCTTAATCATAAGCTGTTGCAAAATTTTCTTCTTCTTTCATCTCGTGAGAAGTATCGAATTGAATCGGCACTAAATAACTTTACCGCCGTGGCTACAATGGACGAGTACAAGGATCACGTTGGACCGATTCTCGGAATGGCCACTGCTCATGTGTTGCTGAAACAAGGACAACGCGCGCGAAATCATTTGAAACGTATCGCAAAGAATACATGGACTTTTGAAGATGCTGAGTATTTGGAGCGATGTTGGCTACTCTTGGCTGATCTTTATATTCAGTCTGGTTCGTATATTTATTTTATTTTTTGATTGATTTTTTTTAATTATTGGGTAATTGCAGGAAGAACCACTATGGCATCAGAGCATCTTGTTAGTGTTTTGGACCACAACAAATCATGCGTTAAGGCACATGAACTTTGTGGACAGATTTCCGAAAAGGAGCAATCGTATCGCTCAGCCGCGATTCATTATGACGCCGCTTGGCGTTTTGGTGGGAAATCAAAACCAGCCATTGGATACAAGTTGGCCTACAATCACATGAAGACGAAAAATTACGCTGATGCCATTGACGTCTGCCAACAGGTGTTGAAATTACATCCGGATTATCCAGCTATTAAGAAAGATATTCTGGATAAATGCAGAAATAACCTAAGATCTTGAATCTTTTCTTCATTATCGCACTTTAAATTTTATTATAACAACAAAAATGGCTTCAAAACATCTTTTAATGCTTTGTATTGTAATATCTTGAAATAATATCTTAATTTACATACAGCATAGTTACTTTATTTAATCAGCTGACAAATTCTCAAAGAATGGAACTAATACTTATGATGTGGTTATATCTTAGAAGTCGTTTGTTTTGTTTTTGTTCACTAAATAATTCTCTTTCATTATTGATTCTGTTCATTAATGAAACGAATAAATACTTTGGTATATATTTACATCCTTCACGTTTACCTGTGATTTGGAGCAGTTTCTTGAATGATTTTCTTAATTTAAAACATCACACTTACATAAATTATTCAATATAAACTTAATCTGCTTGCACATTATTTAATTTGGAATCTGTTTAATGTCATAATTTATGTTTACTTCTGCTAATTATATATTTGTAACAAGTTGAACGTCTTGAGAACACCATAGTTTCTTGAATAAATTACATTAGCATAATTCGCTACAATTTACAAATCCAAATACATAATTTGTGTAGCCGCACAAGCTCCACAAAAGCTTAAAAAGCTAGCCACACTGACAACCGCCGTGGTCGTTCCACTCCAAGATACAATGGTGCCCATGCAAATGGATAGGATGAATTGTGCCAGAAAGACCATGCTACTAACGATGGCCACGTCCGTGCCAAGGCCACGAACTGACGTGCCCAGTTTGGCTTCACCCATGGAGTCGACTTCAAACTGCAAAATATTGAGAAATTATATTCGCCATAAGGTCACTTCAACCATATCAACTTACAACGCCTTGCGCGTGATAGTGGGCGACTAGCAAGTACGGCATCGTAAAGAGTGTGGAGTACATGACGCCAGCACCCCAGCTAAAGATAATGACACTGAAGCGAGCTCGCGTCAATGCCATTAAGGTCATTCCAACGCAGTAGAACAATAATCCGCCAATATAAACCCGTTTGGCTCTGAAAATAAGCTAACTGTAAAAAATACTGTTAAATAACGTTTACAGATAATTACCTAAAAATCATGATGAGCTTTTCAATGACTAGTGAGTAGCAGGCGCAGGACAACGAGTACATGGCCATTCCCCAGCATCCGAATCTCACACCGTCTTCGTACAATATTTGCTTGACGCTTCCCTCAGCAGCCGTGGGATCACCGCCAAAGACAGCTTCTCCAACGAAATCGGTGAAATACAGGGAATAACAAACGTGAGCCATCCAGCAGAATAAGTTGGTGAGACAGACCATTCGTAATGAGTGTGGCATGAACAATATTGACAGCAGATAATGTGATAGGGATGCAACACTTTCAGTGCCCTCCATTGGTGGTATTGTCTGAGTAGTTTCATTGAATGCTGTCTCTGCCACATTTTCTCCAGGTAATGTTGAGTAGTCAGGATTCAGAGGTAGCGGCGGTAGAGGTGGTCGTTTTGGTCGAGACTTTGGAACATCATTTGCTGTTTGAGGCTCATCCAGTGCTCCGTAGGAATTTCCAGCTTCATTATTGATCATTTGGGAGTTTTCTTCGTTATCAGCTGGCTTTTCTTGTGGCTCCTCTTCTTCATCTTCAAAGTTTCCACGTGTTTGTGTCTGAGCCTCAAGAATGCTTAAAGGAATTTCTTTGAAGCTGGTTATGGTAGCAGACACACAAATTATGAATATGAAGGTGATTAGAGTAAACACGGCTTTTACATGTCCCCCAAGGGCTTGTCCTAGCAAAGAATAATCAAAATAAATCCTTGCAAAAATATTGTTTAATAATTTTCATACCGAGAGCAGTGACATCCCAATTAATACCACCCAAAGAATATCCCATAAATCCTCCTAATCCGGCCATAATTGTAAATGTGGAAAGTCCCTTAGCGTGATCCTCTAAAGAACAGCCAATTACAACAAATTGATAAGACTCAATTGAAGATTATTTACCAGGAATCGTGACATCCAAGAGATAGGCTCGAGCAGGACTCTGACAGGCGTCAGCATCAAAATCCAGAAGCACTGTACCCAATATTGTGAAGAAAATTCCCCAAGGATGTGATGTCTTGCTCGATGTTATGGCTGTCTCGTTTTCTGGAAGTGTCGACGCGTGCTGTGCGACAAGAGACCTAGCTGGTGTACTCGCAACAGTCGTAATGTTGTCGTACGGATTAAAGTCACCCATCGAATAACCCATTTCCTCGCCATTTGGCACCAATAAAAGCCCGAGAAACACTCCGATTGACAACAGTAAAATAAACGGACGTCGTCTGCCTAAATTGAGGCGACAGCGATCGCTTAATGATCCAAGGATTGGTGTTATGAAGAATCCAACCATTGGCGACAGTGCCCACACCAGAGTCATGTGCTGATGCTGGACGCCGATTTTCAGAAGGGTTGGAGACACAAATGCCGTTTCAGCGGCATAGGAAAACTCGATTCCCATTACGGCGGATGAAACGCGAACCAATTCGCTGCGGGTTTTCGATCTGTAATTGAAACATTTGCGTCTTATTGGCTTTACTCGTCGATGTAGCATGCTGATTTCAATATGGCCAATATGGACATGCTGTTTTATGTTGTTAGATTATGCAAATTATTTATATGTGAATTTTATGCATGGGAAAGTGTGAAAAATTGTGAACCAACAAAGTGCTGAGCTTTATGTGCGAATGGAAATTTTCTGTTTAGTTCACAACTGTCAATAACTAATTTTTTATTCATTTCTGTAATTTAATACAAACATAAAACATGTAAAAATAAATTAATACAAATAATGTTTGTAATATTTTTGTATCATTTATTTTGTGATTTTTTATTAAATGTAATTTATTAATTTCATTTCAAATTTATATTTCGGCTGGAAGGGCCGGTAAAAATTTTCAAATACCTTAAACTCCTAATAAAATCCTAAACTAAATAAAATTCAATTAATATCTGTAGATTGTTTAGTGTACCTTTTTTCATTAAAAAGATGCGATTTTGATTTTAAAGGAATTATTATCTATTTTTGGTGACTTTAAGACTTACGAAAGAATTGAAGAAAAAATTGGTCAAAGAAAGCTCTTACAAAATTTAACGTGTAAATTAAAAATATTTACCAATTTCATCAAATGCAATGTTGAGAGAAAAAAACATTTTTTTGACCTTGAACCTTGTAAAATTTAACTAACTAAGATTTACATTAATTTTAAAATTTGTTATCAGGACAGGTATGTTAGACAGACAGTCAGACAATCAGACATTTTTAGTTTGACAATCAGACAATTTTTCAAGACCACTAAAGTATCAAAATCTGTTTCTGTACCAAACATTTGTCAAAAAATAATTATGTCGATTTTTATTTAATAAAAATTAAAAGAAGATATAAAATTGTAGGGACAGTTATAGAAATTGGGGAAAACTTAATTAAAAATAATAAGAAAATTGTCCAGCTTTCTTAGAAAAAAAAATTTAAACTTAAAGGATTACTTAATTGAAAGCTTAAAATATGATTTCTTAAAAAATCTGACCTG
>JANSTS010006165.1:0-12170 GCA_026546915.1 Sylvicola fuscatus | reverse complement strand
TAAAGGATTACTTAATTGAAAGCTTAAAATATGATTTCTTAAAAAATCTGACCTGTAAACATGAGAATAATCAACTCCCCCCGCCTGTGGGGGCTCCGTTTGTTTGCGAGCAGCTGTCTTGATCAGCTCCAAGACGGTTTCCGGATGCTCCTCGCGCCACGCTTGATACCGACTTTTGGTGTTGTCACGCCACTCATGGATGCGACCCGTTAACCCTTGATATTCATGTAACTTTTCCATTTTCAACACACAAATATTTCGTTATTTATAAAGCAAAACAATATTTTCACAACATTTTCCACGAATGCACTTTACATAAAATTTTCCCACTCAATCAACTTTCCTCATCCCTAACTCGCTCCCTTACATAAACTGCAGATATTTCACAATTCCGAATTGCGTATATAATTGTCACAACTTAATCGACCAAAGCCTAATCTAATTAGGTAAACTATGCGCTGGTATTTGTATGCTGCTGCATATCAACCCTTAAGTTAATACTTAAGCTCCTTAATTGGGCCGAATCCATTTTTTACATCATGCAAAGAAATGGCGGCACATTTTCACGATTTTAAGTTACTCACTAAACACAGATTTAGACGGTTTTACTGGAAATATCTATTACAAATTTGGTAAGATTATATTTTAATCCGATGGAACAATGGCTAAGGGCGACTTGTTTCGCTGGCGGACGTTGCAACTTTGTGCCTTCGCCTCGATGCTATCGTCGGAATATTGTGGATTCGACGCATGCGCATTGGGGATGGCAATTTTCACAATGCGACAGGGTTGTATTCAACCGTAATTTATGTTCATGGTACAGAAAACAAATTAAACATATTTAAATTAACAGGAATACTACAAAAGCAAACAATACAAACACACAAGAACTTACAGTAGCTCGATGAAGATGAATTTCTTTAATTCTGGGAAGACATCCAAAGCAGTTCGGCAGAATCCACGGTAGCAGCCACAGGTGGTCTAATTTAGGAACTTTTTTTTTTGAATTAATGAGTTGATATTTGATGAGCGACAAATTATGAACAGAAGGGCCTTCTTTGTTTTCTTTTTGTGTTTGGTAAATGTCTTCTCATTTCCCATAAGACGTTTGTTGTTTTTTCAAGGCAAATAGACTGTTGAGATGTACTTCAATTTTCAGAACTGTATCACTCATTCATTCAGTTTTAATTAGGGTGAATTTAATTTCTTATGCCGTAGAAAATCTAAGAAAGTTGATTTTTCCTTAGAATTATTGTATTTGAAGATTAGATTGAAATATGCTTGAATCGATTATTAAAAATTTGATTGAGCATGTTCAGGCAAGTATGGGAATTCATTATTATCGAAAAATTGTTTTTTAAACAGAAGTATTTTGAATCTTATATAGAAATTGTCTTAAGTACGATTCTTAATTGTGCCTAATTTCGTGATAATATATGTAATCTATATGATTTAATTTAATATTAAACTATATATAATTATTTTCTCTGTATAATTTACTTTAAAAAACCAAAATTATTTGAATAAAATCCACAAATAAAATCACATCCCACAAAATGTCAAGACTTAAGTACCACGCTAAAAACTGACCACCACAAGGAAGCCGAACAAATTGCTTAAAACTATACTTTCATCTATCAACTTGTACTGTTATAAAATACAGTTATCTCTTGTGATTGAATGTTTACTCAAAAGAAAATCAATTAAATTGATGACAATCAACAAGTCAGTATGCAAATGGAAGTTGAGAAAATCGTGTCGTGGCCGTTTTGTGATGTCGTTTAATCGTCTTGTGTCGGGTCCATCTTTGCCAATAGCCTTTCTCCTTAATTAAATTATAATTGTCGTCGATTCAAAGCTTCTTAAATGCGGTGAAATAAATATAAACTTGAAACAGCAGTGCGTCCATTTGTCGACACAAAATAGCGTCCATGTGCGATTTGTGCCTGATCCTCGAGTCCCTGTAAAATTTTTAATGGAAAACACGAGCAGCAGTAAGACGCTATTAATTGTGAAAATCTTTTCCGACGTCACTCCAAGGAAATTCCCCCAGGGATTAATTATTTTAATACAAGCGCATTCGGTGAGCTGCCGTTGTTAAGTATGCTGTTTGTTATGGCGTCTTTGGTTTATGCGCCTTTTATGTGAATCGGATTTTGTGACGTCGACGGCCAAAAGGCGCATCCACACAATTAGTAAATATTTTCTTACATATTAAAAAAACTAAACAAAATCTAATCTAATTTTAGTGCCATTTTTAAATCCGTTTCAAGCTCCAGAAACCCAAATTTTGTTTGCATTTGTTTGACCTAAAATAACTTTTGCAGTGATAGTTGCCTTTGTCGTCCATTGTCACAAACAAGCACTTTTCTGCATTTCCTCATTTTGGTTAATTTTAATTTCTTAAAGCTCGCTTTTGATTTCATATATTACACTATTTACAATATTCTTATTTCATTTGTCTTCAATTTAACAATACCTTTTGTTATTATTTCATTCATGATTAAGACGCCGTTTTTGTGATAATAATTTAGAGTTGTGAACTTTCATTTCTTTATCTATCTGCTTAACTTCTTTAATGAATCTCTTATTCATCTCAATTTATTTGATGTTGTTAATCTGTACCTAAAAATAATCACATTGATTTAATATTTGTGACACTAAAATCCTAAAGTGAATTGAAAAACAAAATTTTGAGATTGTAATAAGAGAATTAAGAGAAATTAATAATTTTTATAAAAAAAGAAGAAGATCTGAGTTGCTTCTTTGATCGCTTTATTGGAATTTTGATCAACGCGCTTATACAAGATGGAATTGAGCTTGATAATTATTGAAAAGAAGATACAAATAAATATAAACTATTATTAATTTTGTCTAATCTGATAAAACTTGTAAATCTTTAATTTGTTTGCAGTATAATAATCAATCTGCACTTAAATCAAAACCAAGTTTTAGTGTTTCTCTAATGTTTCCTTTAAAATATTCAATTTTGCCAAAGTTACTTTCAAGACTAATATTCAGAATTAACAAAAAATTACCATTTTCGAAATGTTAAGTGAGTTCTTTTTTCTAACTTTTGAATAGATTTTTTTTGCAAATTTTTTTTCTAATTTAATTATTTTCCTATCGTGTTTCTCGAAATGAAACAAAAATAAATAAAAATGCACGCGCAAAATTGGCACATTTTGATGGACAACTTTCAGCAAATTTTGTTTTTATCATTTTGTGACGATAATTGTTCAGAATTATCTGCATCTGATGAAAATCTGGTTGACACTTGAAATAGACCACTTTTTGGTAATGATTTTGTATACACGAGCAGATTTTAAACATTGTTAAAAAAACCTTAATCAATAATTAATTTAACATTTAAAAAAAATACAATTTAACTAATTTTAGTGTGCAGAAAATTAATTTTTAAATGCCAAAAAAATCGTACCTATCCGATATATTTATTATGTGGGATATCCCAAAGATCTTTCGAATTAAAAAATCAAATAGAATATTAAGGTTATTTTTAGAATTTTCAAGTGGCCGTCGATAAGGAAATCAGATATTGGAACAGAAATTTATAAATAGACGGTAAAAGCCCAAGTCAAGTGACTTGAAGGAGGCGTGCGCAATTGTCTTATTGGGCTATTGTCTCGTCGCAATTACCAATTAATGCAAGTAAGACTGACTGTTGGAGTTTCAATGATATTTGGTCACACGATTAGGTAAGGCCACTCTATGTTTTATCTAATCAAACTAAAATTAGAACAAAATATAGGAGCTAATAAGCAATATCATTCAATTTAATTAAAATAGAAAGGAAATTTGAGGAAAACAATTTTTTGCAAATGCAATTTAATATTTTGCAATTGCATTGCAATTTTATATTTTTCAAATTTCTTATATCTTATGATATTGGCTTCCGGTGATTCATTTGATTGAAAGATACAACCATAAAGTGAGTCAAGTTATAAGTTATAAGACTCAGATTTTTGTGATGACTAATTTTCACGTGAAATCAGAAAACCACAAGTTTCAAAATATAAAAAAAAATTGTATCAGATCATTCCAAATGAGTGGTTTAAAACAATCGTATTTTCATTTATGTATTACTTTTATAACTCAATGATACCAAATTTTTATAAGATGTAGGACAAAATTATTTAAATTTAATTTATCAATTAAATCAATTACATGTATTGCTTTGCTGAACATGTCCAGGTCATAAAGTCATTCCTTTAAAATCGCACTATAAAATTTTAAACGAAAAAGAAATTAGCGATTATTATTATTATATTTATAACAGAAATTTGTATTATGCATGACTCATACAGGATTTAAAAAATAAGAAATTTTGTATCAATCCTCCCTGCCGTTTCTTGTTTTAAAAATTGATTTGGAGATTAAAGTAGCGTTCAAAAATAGTTAAATAATAATAAATAAATAATAATTTTTTATGCTTGTGAATATTCTTAACATAAATCATATTTCTTCAACTCATTAACTTTTAATAATAATTCATAAGATTCTCATAAAACAGAAAAGTTTGATGTAATTTGGTGGTTTTGTGAAGAAAAAAATTATTTCAACTAATCCGAGCACCAAAAATGTTTGTTTAATTAAACGAATTAAGAACAGCTGCATAATGATTTCCTAGGGACAGACAAAGAATTTATGTTATTCTAAACAAGCGAAATATCAAAACATAATGACTGAAAATATCTCGAACAGCGTGAGTGGATTGTTTATAAAATCCGCAATTTCCCAAGCAAATTCGCACATAAACATTATGCAATTAAAATGAACTAGTAAAAACAATTTCGCGCTTCTGAAGTGCGACTCAAATTCGCGTCCAAAAAAAGAAACTGCGCGCGCCGCTAAATCCGCATTACATCTGCAGCCCAGTGAATTTCCCTTGATCCCATTTTGATGGATGCACAAATATGTTATCATCGTCACAGCGTCAAGTTCAACACATCCAACCACTTCTAACATACAAATACACCTTTCGTCCGAACTGCATCTTAATTATGTATATAAGAAAAAAATCTGTTCGGCGCTTGAATGACGTACACGCGAGTCGCGAGTGTGTCAATGGGTGCCAAGAACGGAAGTAAATATAACTAATTCGGTCGAATGTGTCTTACATGTGCAATACACATTAGAAAGGATCACTTTATGTGCATGGGTGCAGTGTTTGCGTGCACATTGCCACCGCGCGACTTCACGGTCTTGCAGTTTACATCGCTGAAAATCGCGGCCTGTTTGTTGGCAGCACGTGCATTTGGCCAGATGATCGTTTCTTTTTCTTTTGTTGTAATTAAAAAATGTCTCATTTACCTGATTAATGAGCATATCGATTGGCTGATACGATTAATTACCAATCGGTAGGTGGGTTGTTGGAAATTATTTCAGTCTTATTGTCAATAAAACATATGTTTTGATTGATGGATTGTGCAGTTTATCAATCAATTTACGTGTGTTACATAGTCGTCAGTGCATCCGTCTTATAGTCAATTACTTAAATAATTAGGTGTCTTGGCTGTTATCTATGGTTAACGATTGTCGGGATGGGTATATTTAGAAAACAATATTTATGGCCGAGACCTTGTTGAAATGCAAGTAGAGTTGCCGTACGTTGTTGATTTTTATTCGTTTCTTATCTTTAAGGTAGCCATTTATTATTATCTTAATTGCTTCGAAGTGAGTGTCTAGCTACTGATGTAAAGTTATTAAAATCTATAAATGAAATACCTGCGATTTTATATAACAATTTAGTTGAATTCACTTGAATTAACTACATTAAACTTATCAGCTATATTGAATTGATATCTGGCGTCTGTAGAATACTCGAGAATCAGGCGATATGATTGTTTAGCTGATAAATAGAACGTTCTGGTGCCAATATCAAGGACAAACCATTTAATTGCCACTCGATAGTTTGTCCAACACGATATGTAATCAATTGAATTATTTATGGGAATTCGGTACAAACATGACTCACAACAAAAGTGTTCAAATTTTAATTTTATTTATGTTTTGTCAACCTTGAAATTGATAATGTCCTTGAAATTTTGATTAATTTAATGAATCGTTGTTATTTTAAAAGTCAACGTCTTTTGTAGACGCCGCACAAATTTGAAGTGGTCATTTCCTTTTCTCAATGCACTTCTTATCTTTCAGACGGCGAAAACAAAAATTGCAATAAAATCAGTCCCAAAATGGTCTGATTGATTGGTGAAATTTGGCACAGCTAGGAATTTCGACGACGAATTCTCTCATCTCTCTAATAATTTACTGTCTGCCACTGGGCGACAACATTCTGACAACTTGGCTTATCTCCTGCCCAATTGAGCATACCCCAAGGAATGCGCTTTTCACCATTTAACGGCCCACCACACTCCCACCGCGTGCGCCATGTGTTGGTGCGTCCTTTTTGCGTTCGCCTCACTCTCTCTTTCTTGCTCTCCACTTGTCGCTCTTTATCTCTCAATTAATTAATTAATTGCCGCCGTGCATTCTCCTGCAGCCCCCTCCCCACCCCTCCCCCACCCAGCCGATCGCACCACCAAATGCGCCACACAATTAGACGGCGAGCGCCCATGTGAGTTGCTCCCTTTCGTTCAGCCTTCAGCCTTCAGTTGGTGTGCATCGCGTCGCCACCACTCACATCCGTCATCCTGGTACGTTTTATTGTTTGTTTGTTTGTTTGTTTGTTTGTTTCCTTTTTTTTATCCTCAGCTAAATTTAAAACTGCACTTGCCTAAGTACACGCGAGTATAGTTTTGACACAGACTTTGCATCGTTCGGACGGCCGTTACACGTCTTCCGTGTGCTTCTTTTCTTTCCATTTTTCTTTGTCGATTGTCGCCAGAATATTATTTTTATTTATAATTTTTTTTATCGAAAAAATATTATTTGCTCAACGTATCTTAAATATAAATTATTGTAATATATAACGGCGGGCAGTTTGTGTTGAGCGGCATTGAGTATCGCTCAATCGATGTCTGATAGCTGGTTCCGTATGTCGTCGTCCTGAGCGCTTCAGTACCGTCCAAGTGAACAAAACGGCCGTGCAATTAATTGAAATTGGTTGTTTTTGGTGGATGATAAGAATTAGTGAGCTGTGGAGGTGGTGAACAAAGAAACCTCGAACACAAAATAGTCTTAAACAACAAATGAATCCAAATAAAGTGCAAAGGAACGATTGAGTTTTGTGTCTTGAACATTGACGGTGACCGCCAAAATCTCTCGGTCAAGAGTCTCGCCTGTGTGACCGAAATACGGACACTTTGATCGCTTAAGTATTGTGCTAATCACAGTGAGTCGGCGACAACGGAAATGTAGCCGCCTTAGGACTTTATGGGCCACACTTAAAGATTGAGACAGTGCAAATTGTGCAATTTTGCAGTTGAAATACATTTGAACAGGTGCCGTTTGCATGCGAGTGCACTTCGATGTGTGTGAGTGTCTTTTTTTGTTGTGTGTTAAAATATAATTAAATAAATGCATTCGCGTTGCATCAAACGCATTATGCAACAATTAAACTGGGATATTTTTGATTCGCTGCTGTTATTGTGAAGATTTACTTGTTTGTTTATGTATTGTAGTTTGACGTCACCTTCTAATCTTATGAATGAACTTTTTTACTTGCTGCCTCATTTACTTTACGACCTAAAATCGTTAGAAAGACGACTTTTCGTCGTGCGTTGATGGTACGTCATTATAAATCACATTCAGGCTCAGGGACATTTAATTCGTTAGCCTTTTCGAGGAATTGTGACTTGTCACTTTCACCGCGTGACCATCATGTGAACCAATCAATATTGAACTTTCATATGTGGTTTAAATGAAGAGATTTTAATGCATTAAATTGTCGACAAATTACTTTTGTTTTCTTAAAGACTATGAAAGTTTTATGGACATTTAATAACAGCAAAGAAATAATTTTTACTTAAAAAAAAAGTAAAACTCATTTTTATTATCAAAAATACTTCTTAGGAATAATTAATCACACCAAAAAATGATTTTACACTCGAAAAGAACAATTTTCAAGATTCTTTTTATTAAAAACTTGTTTAACAACTTATTTTCATTAAAGATTTTTTAAAGCCTCATTAACTAACGAAATGATTTTTACTCTAAAAAAATGATTTTGAAAAAGTTGTCTATAAACTCACTTGAAAGCTTCTTTATTTTTCTTAAACGTCGATTAAAGTCTTATGAACAATTTATTAGCAAAAAATGATTTTTTTTCTGTCGAAAGTAATGATTTTGATGATTCTTTTTAGCTTCTGTCTTTTTCAATCAGATTTCTCTAAGGAAAGATTTATATTTTCAATTAGCATGATTCGATTATATCAACAAGTCTTTGATAAGGCTAAGAAAGTAATTGGAAGATAAGTTTTTAGTTAAAACCTTATCCTTAATAAGATTAATTTCCACTGAACTATTTCAACGAATTTCCCAAATTAAATCGTTATCGTGAACTTTTAATGAATCGCCTTGAAATAAACGAAACTTTCTCAAACCTACCTCCACCTGTTTGTCCTTCTATGCTCGTCACTTCACATAAAGTACATACTTAAATAGATGATGAACATACAGTACTCGTATTTATGTACACAATCACTAAATATAGTATGGAGAAAACAACATAGGTTCGCCTGAACCTCAATTATTTTCTCCGATTAATGTCGCCGCGTGAATAATTGATTTTTCATTTCCGTATTCACTTAGAAACAAATAAAAATACAAATTTGAATGAAATTATCGTGTTATTTTAATAACAAAACATATGCTTTGTAATTATATTAACATCCTTCACTAAAAAGTCTTTAGGGAAATTATTTAATTCAACAATAAAGTTGATTAACATCCTCAAAACTCATTCAATCTCTGACTGAAATTCGTCGAAGAAAAACATCTTCTAGGAAGTATTTTCCACCTGTTCATGAGAAATTCCATTGAAATGTTAATGACAAATCCAATAATTGTCCCGTGATACCACGTTATCAATAAGTAAAATGCGATGGAAAATAATTATAATAATTACTATCTTTTCGGTTTGTGCCACTCGAAGGAAAATTCCGAAGCGTTTTTGTGCGACGCGACGTAAGAAAGTGACGACTATCTCAATACAGATTTGCTTAGATGGGATTGCAAGCAAATATATTTACACCTGTAAAAACGTCTTGCATGCTACTTTTAAGTATATGTTTCATAATTCAAGTAAAAGTATCGAAAGATAAACCAAAAAGTCTGATTAGACTTCAATCAAAATCACGCTATCAGCCACCCATCATCAGCTCTAACGTCATAAAGTATCTCATGAAAAAAACTCAAATTTCAGGGTGTTTGGATTTCGGTCGCAAAATCAAAAAAAAAGTACAAAACAATGATCGACAACTCAAGAGAGCTCCAATAAAATCAGTCGAGATAGTCATCTCAAGTTTGGCCAGTTGGAAAAAAAATACAAAACACTGATTTGATAAAAAAAAAGAAACGAAAAGACAAAATTCTCGTGTGAGCTCTTTAGAAAACCTTGTGAGTTTGCGGAAAAAGTGTGTAAGAACAACACAATTGATTAGAAGTATCGTCGATAAGGAGGGAAATAAGAATCGATATACTGGATTCATCAAACAATCGCCCGGATCACATTGAGTTAAATACTTTAAGCACAGTTGATGTCCAGCAGTTGCGGGCATTGTCTCCCCAATACAACACATTTCTGGCTAAAGCGCAGAATCAAAGACAGCACACATTCAGTATGGGTAAGTACTCAGGATTAAATTATTTGTGACAAACGGAAGCGTTTCTAACCAAACTGTGATGAAGGTCTGGATTTTATGGACGACTCCGGGGCGGACTATGAGTTCGCCCTGCTCAGTGCCGGCTTCGGTAAATTCCACTACTTACTGCTTACCCTTTGTGGACTCATTTACTTGAACACGGCCATTGGCATCACAATCTTGTCATTTGTCCTGCCGTCGGCGACATGCGACTTCCAGATGACATCAGAGGACAAAGGCTGGCTGACAGCTTCCCCCATGTTGGGTAAGACAATGAGTTGTAACAAAACTATGGTGCAAATAACTATTGAGACGTCTGTTAGGAATGTTAATCGGTTCATACTTTTGGGGATGTCTTGCCGACATCAAAGGACGAAAAACTGTGCTCATCTTGACACTGCTTCTTGATGGATTCTGTGGATTGATTTCATCCATTTCGCAGGTTTATTGGCTGTTCATGTTGCTCAGGTTCTTCAACGGTTTCGGGTATGCAAAATAGTTTAAAGTGAATTAAGGTGAAAATGAGAACGTCAAATTTTCAGAGTGGCTGGAGCCATGGGAATTTGCTTCCCGTATTTGGGTGAATTCCAACACACAAAATACCGTGAGAAAATCCTCTGCTGGATGGAGCTTTTTTGGACGTTCGGCATTATCGTGCTGCCTGGTAGGTCATCATGTGATCAAATGCATTGCGTCAACTTAATCACATATCTCTTTCCACCTTAGGTATCGCTTGGATAATCATCCCAATTGATCTGGGTAACGAGGGATCAAGTTTTCTGTTCAACAGCTGGAATTTGTTTGTGGCAATTTGTGCGATTCCCAGTCTACTGCTCGGCTTCTGGCTGTTCTTCTTCCCGGAGAGTCCCAAATTTCTGATTGAATGCGGCGAACCGGATGCCGCCCTTGACATCTTGGCAAACATTTTTGCATCAAACAGCGGACTAGATAAGGATCAGTATCCAGTGAAGTCGTTCCACGAAAAGGAGCACAAAATCAGTTCAGTGTCGTTGAAATTAAACAAGTCGGTGCGCGAGTTGAGCTTGAGAAAGCCGAAACATTTGAAGGTGTTCTTCCAGGAGATCTGGGATCAAACGAAAGCCTTGTGCAAGCCACCCCACCTGCGAAACACTGTGCTAACATGTCTAATTCAGTTTGGATTAACCACCAGGTAACAGTGACCGCTAAGCCAATGTAACAACATATGTGAACATTTTCGTGTCTAATTGCAGTTATTACACATTGATGGTGTGGTTCCCAGAGTTATTTTACCGATTTGAGGAATTTGAGCACGCCAATCCCGGACAATCGGCGTCAGTGTGTGACGTCTCTTCCATTGTCATCGGATCTAATTCGTAAGGAACTTAATTCTAGGCCTCAATCCTTCAATAAACCAAATTTTCTGTTTAGAACCACGGCGGTGGCGAATGAGTTCTGTGGCAATTCTATTGACGATAGCGTCTACTTGCATACGCTGATCATTGGCGTGGCATGCATTCCCACCAGCTTCTGGCTGCCGCTGTGCGTGCACAAATTGGGCGCGAAATTCTTCCTCGTCTTCAGTTTGGTTATAGCTGGCGCCGTCACCGTTGGCCTGTACTTTGTTGTCGATTCTACACAGAATCTGATCTTGTCTTGTGTTTTCGAGGCGTTGACCTCGCTCGGTATCAGTACAGTTTACTGTGTTATGGTGGATCTTTTCCCAACGAATTTAAGGTACGATTGATAAGCTCATTTAATTGCAACATAAATCTTCAACATTCACAATCTTAAACAGAGTAATGGCGGCGGCTCTTTCACTGACTTTCGGAAGAACTGGCGCTCTTGTTGGCAATTTGGTCTTTGGTTTCCTAATTGATCTCAATTGCGTCGTACCAATAGTATTATTCTCCGCCATGTTATTCAGTAAGTTACAGACATTTTTCTTTTCTTTTCTTATTTTCTTAACGGGTTATTTGACTTGATTTCCACTTACAGTCAGCGGGTTCTTATGTTTCCTGCTACCGACAACGGGCAATGAGGCTTTGGATTAAAACAAATATAAGTGATTTAATATTTATCCATATTGCATAGTTTATAGTAAATTACGTTGATTCTTAGTGTTAATTAATGTTTCGACTATAAAATTGTACCTCATACGAAACCGCTCTTTTGATTTGTTAGTTTCCCACGCGTATTTTTAAACATCATGTAACATTTTCTTAGGACGTAAAAGTTGTAAATATATTATTAAATTTAATTAAATATATAAATTAAAAACCATAAAGATGTTAATAAATGTTTTTGTTTAGAAAAGACATTTTCCGTTTTCCTTCGGAGAACTTTCTTTAAGAAGAAGAATTTTTAAGACAATTTTATGCCATTTTTTGATGATCCTGCAAAAAAAAA
>JANSTS010006164.1:9269-20191 GCA_026546915.1 Sylvicola fuscatus | reverse complement strand
ATTATATGCAAGGTTGATTCAAGTTGTTCTCAGGGGAATGATAGAAACATTCTTGAAACAATAGTTAACAGATTTATTTTATAAGTATGCAACAAATAATACATATTTTAACAATATCATCAATTTAGTAACAAGTGAATATACAAAGAACGTACAATCAAGTTGCAACCAGCATGTATAATTCATAGACTAGATTGCCTCCCTCTTGACTGATTTCTCAGCGGCTCAGCCTTCTTTGCCAGAAAATAGGGAAACAGACGTGAATTATCACGAATTTATTTTATTGGACCGTTTCGTACAACGTTATTCACAAAACGGTCCAATAAAATAAATTCGTGATAATTCATGCCCATTTCGCTCTTTCTATTTATTATACCGATTTTTATTGCTGTATTCTTCCATCCACGTCTTCGTTGTTTGGCTGCAGTCTGCACTGTGCAAGAGTTTTCCTCCACCTCTTTTGCACTTTCCAACGACACACAGTGCAGCGCTCACAATAATATGTAAATTTGTATTTTGTGCAAATTTCATTGTAATTGTATTCATAATTTTTTCCCATTCAAAATTTCCTAATTCGATGTTGCCCCCTTTTGTTCTGTGGGTCTAAATGCTTTGTGGGCTTGCAGAGTTCACCTAAAAGGGCGAAAGGTTTGCAAAGGCTGGTATATTGCCGGCGAACACAGTTAAGGTATTGTGAATACGTGAAGACGAAAAAAAAAAATGGTAACTGCAGTGCAACAGATTTATAGGCGACTCCAACTGCACGGAATAGGAGGAAGTGACTTTGTGTCCCATGAAACGAGAGACAATACCGATATACCGATTGGAAACAAAGGTGTTGAAATTAAAATCAGTTGATCTGCAGATAAGAAAACATGATGCAGTTTCGGACAATCTTTAAGAAAGACATGATTTTAGAGTTCGATACGGCTGAAACTAAAAAGTAATCGTGATTCGCCGGTTATCGATTTCGTCTGCAACTTGATTATGTAATAAAAATTACATTTTATGTTGTTCTTTGAGTCTAGATCAGTGAATTAATGCTTTTATGCTTTCCAAAGAAATCCAGTTTTAAAATATTGTATTTTATCGGCATCTCAAGTTGATGCTAAAAAACATATTGTCCTTAAAAAATTTGAACTGAAATAAAAACTTTTTTGAATCCTTTAAAAAAAAGAAGCAGGAAAAGGAATGATTTTTGACCTTACCATTTTTAGCCATCATAACATCAAAAATAGTAAAAAACAAAAGATTTTCATATTTTGGCCTTAAATGTATGACTCCGTTGAATAAATTTAAAGGACGACATAAATATTTAATAAACAAACCTTAAAAATCGTGATGACAACTGTGAATACTTATGTCCTTTTTTACGTATGTGAAAAAACACGGACTTCTAGGGTTTAATTGTTTAAAAAGTTGTTTGTATATGTATTTCAGATTCAAACTAAAAGATAATCTCAATCTTTACAATTAAAATTCTCAACAAATGAAATTGAATCACAACAGTGGTACAATAAAAAAAGTTGGACTTTTCTCCACTTACGGTGCACTCGCGAAACCGTGAACACGTATTTGTACATTTTTTACACAAATGAATGTCAGTTCTTATTTTACAGTGTAAATAATTTTTTTTAGTAATGCCTTTTGCACTGAATATTCGCGGTCACGTTATCGCGCGTGCACAGTTCTAACTTACTTAACTCTAAATATTAAAAGCCTTCATTTACAAAGTGTTGATGGACAATAAAAACTTACACTGGATGTCCAGATGCACTTAGTGGCGTCTTATTTTGACTTCACTCGTCAATTTTGTTATAATTTAACTAAAACGTTTTAAATACAATTTTAAAACCATATTTTGTAAAAAGGATTCGCCTACAAATTACTATTTAAAACAATACAATAATATAATAATATTAAATCGACCAAGGTACAAAATATTCATAATAAAATGTGGCAGTTATTTTAAGATCACGTATAAACGCTAATTCGCTGGCTAACATTCATCCTGCACATCGGACAATTTGACCTCTGTCGCGTCCAACTCTCTGAACACTGAATGCAAAGGCACAAATGACGACACGGAAACAGGACGACACATTTGATTCGGTCACGACAGATAACGCAATTGTTGTCCTCGTCAACTGTAGGCCTCTGTCCTGTCTTTGCCGGTGAGTGGCACTGAGCATGACTAACTGGAATTCCAGGTGGTGGCACCATCCAATGTGTGTGTCTTGATCGCCAGGTTGCAATATGACTCAGTCCAGCTAGTAGTTTATTGCTAATGAGCACAACAAAGTGCCAAGCTATTTGCGCCAATCGGCGGGATACAACCAAACCGAAACGTTTCAGTACTGCGCGATGTTTTACAGCCAATCCGATGCAAATTACACCGAAAGCTGCCTCCAAGGGAACTTGCCGACTTCTCGTGACCGCCAATAAAAATGCTTGAGCCGTCTGATCAACAGCTGATCGTATAAAGTTTCCAACAAATGTACCAAACACTAAACATGCCGTGTAAAGCAATTTTAAAAGGTAAAGGACCAAATTTGGCAATAAGGTTATCAGAAAATAGACACCACGTCCAATTAAAACAAAAAATTGTACAAAGTAAGACGCGAGCGTATTGACACCACTCGCGATGTTGTCAACTCCTATTGAGAAGTTCAGCTTTCCCGTTGTAATGAGGTTGCCAAAGTTCTCCAGAATGAACTCGACAGCTACGCCGATTGATGAAACTGTCGCGTTTACACCGTCTACAGCGGTAGTGCCGATGTCACTCATTATAACGCCGATGTCCCCCATGAAGTACAGAAAATCTTTTTGAATTGCATTGAGCAGGGCTCCAATGGCACAGAATCCCACCGAGACACATTTAAAAACAAACATCACAAACGATATTATCAACCATCCCAGATCATAACTGATGGCAAATATGTAATAGAATATAGTCACAATAGCACGGAAGAGGCCAGCCAGTTCCTGTAGCATTTTTGAGGCTTCAATCGTACATATAACCTAAAAAAAATTATTTGTAGTGTTCTGTTTGGCATGTTTTCTATAATTTCAATTTGTAGCTTTACTCACTTCTCGATGCTGACAAGATTTACCATTGAATGGATTAATTAAAGATTCAATATAAAAAGCTGATATTTAATACAATTATTACGACAATAAAATAAAACTTCGCGGGATAATTATTTTCCGGCAATATGATTTTTTTCTTTGTTTATTTTCGTATCTCACGATTTTAGCTCAGGCTCAGTTTTTTTTTGCAAGCGTCCAATAGGAATTTGTATATAATTAAATTATTGCTTAATTTTAATAATTATTTTTCAAAACAAGACAAATAAAATTGTATAATATTTATTACTGATATTTTTAATGAGAAATTGAGAAACATTTTATAATTATTTTTTAAATAATAAGTTTCAAATTTTTGTTTTAGAACAAAACGGTACGCAGCCAAACTGAAAATATATAATTTATGTATTTCTGATCATTTGACACTTCTTACTTTTGACACATATCCAAATCAGCAGCAACTTTTCCTAATCTTAAATCTATTGACAAGTGCAAGTGAGAAAAAGCGAAGAAAAATAGTGAATTAAATGATTAATTGTGTAATTTAAATGTGATACGTCAGGCTATTGACAACTTTTCCTCAAAATATCCTCTAGTTACCGTAAATCAATTAAGTTTTCGCCACATAATATAGTCAAAAGTGAGTATCAGTCTGAAAATATGTGTCGCTGGTGACATGTCACAGTTTCAATACGTGCACCTATTGTTCTTCCAAAATGGCCACTCAATATTTAATTAAACTCGAGATAAAACCGAACTGAGAACACCCACAAGAGTCCAATAAAATCAAACATGTGTAAATGCTGAACAAACAATTGTTAAATACCGATTCACTGTTTTAGATGTCATCGTTGTGCAACAGCAAATGAATTGATCGTCGACGGTACTGGCTGGCGAAAGTGTTCGCATACGTGTGGTGTAGCCTTCATTTATTGTGTCTACACTCTCTGTCTCCGTGTGCAGACGCGGCGCATAGGGAATCAATAAACAAATTCATCTTGGCATTAACGGAAAGCGATGTTAAGCTATTCCAATAAGACGAAAGAGATGTTTATTGTGCTTTCACTAGAGAAGATTTTGGCGGACAAGGACATCAAACGTTCGCACCACTCCCAATTGAAGCGGGCATGTGAGTCCGCACTCGAAGAAATCAAAAAGGAGCTGAAAGATGGCGGCCAGCCGGATGGTGCTAACGCACCTGACGTGCCATCAGCGGCGCTGCCGTTGCCTAAAAACGACGCTGCCAACATTATCAATGCCGAAAAATATTTTCTTCCATTCGAGTTGGCTTGTCAAAGCAAACTGCCGCGCATTGTGGTCACAGCGTTGGACTGTCTGCAGAAACTTATCGCCTACGGCCACTTGACGGGCAATATTCCCGATTCATCGAAGCCGAGCAAGTTTCTTATCGATCGTATTGTGGCAACCATCTGTAACTGTTTTATGGGTCCGCAAACAGACGAGGGTGTCCAATTGCAAATTATTAAGGCTCTTCTTACCGTGATGACGTCGCAGCATGTTGAAGTGCACGAGGAGACGGTGTTGTTGGCGGTGAGAACGTGCTACGACATCTACTTGTCTAGTAAAAACATTATCAACCAAAAGGCGGCGCAAGCCATATTGACGCAGATGTTGAATGTGATTTTTCTAAAGATGGAAGATCAGGCGGAAATGCTGGCAGTTGAGGCAAGCAGGTTGGCAATCACAGAAAGTAGTCAGGAAGTGCACGCCGAAGAGGAGGAAAAGGAAGATGGTTCTAGAAGCAATGCTGGTGAAGTCCGACAAGAATCGGATGAAACAATAGAAGTCCCCTTAGACGATGCAACGGAGAGAGAACGAGTTGTCCAAATGGTACTGGACGAAATCATCGATGAAGCCGTCCAAATTGTCGAATCCCGATTATCGATGCCGGAAAGTGAACTATCATTGGATAGTCTGCCAGAAAAGGCAGAGACACCTGTTGACCTAAAATCTCCAGTTGACACAATACCACGCATTCCTTCGCAAGACAGCATGGAGGTGCACAGCAGCGAAAACGACAACATTGTCAAGTTCACGCACATTCTGCAGAAGGATGCATTTCTGGTGTTTCGTGCATTGTGCAAGTTGTCAATGAAGCCTTTGCCTGAAGGCACACCTGATCCCAAATCGCATGAGCTGCGTTCTAAAGTGTTGTCACTGCAACTGCTTCTGTCGGTCCTGCAAAATGCTAAACAGGTGTTTCGCTCCAATGAAATGTTCATCATGGCCATTAAAAGGTATTTGTGTGTCGCCTTATCCAAGAACGGCGTTAGCTCTGTGCCAGAAGTTTTCGAGCTATCGTTGTCAATATTTGTGGCTTTGTTGTCTAAATTTAAGGTGCATCTGAAGAAACAAATCGAAGTGTTCTTCAAGGAAATATTTCTGAATATTTTAGAAGCGACCAGCTCCTCATTTGAGCACAAGAAAATAGTTATAGAAGCGTTGACGTGCATTTGTGCAGACGCCCAGAGTGTCGTCGATATTTACGTGAACTACGACTGTGATTTCTCTGCAGCGAATATCTTTGAACGCCTCGTCAATGATCTGTCGAAAATTGCTCAGGGAAGACATGCCCTGCAGCTAGGCGAGACGCCTGATCAGGAAAAGTCAATGCGCATTCGTGGACTGGAATGTCTAGTGTCGATACTAAAGTGTATGGTTGAATGGAGTAAAGATTTGTACGTGAATCCCAACTCTCAGACAAGTTTAGGCGAGACATTGCCACTGCAAAACGCACCTCGGAACAATAGCAACAATAACAATGACGCGGATTCCATTCAAATGAAGACATCTTATGGAGGTTCAAGTCAAAGTTTAAATTCGCTGGAGAGTGGTAACAATAGAGAGGTATTGGATTTGCCAGAAGAGCTTGAAGAACGAAAACATCGGAAGGAAGTCATGGAGACTGGCATTGAGATGTTTAACAAGAAACCGAAGAGAGGTGTGGCATTTCTGCAAGAACGAGGATTGCTGGGAAGTAAAGTGGAGGACATAGCCATGTGGTTGCACACTGATGAGCGACTGGACAAGACTTTTATCGGTGACTACATCGGCGAAAACGACGAACATTGCAAGGATGTGATGTGTGCGTACATTGACGCAATGAACTTTGCTTCGATGGACATTGTCGCGGCTCTGCGTCATTTCCTCGAAGGCTTTAGGTTGCCGGGAGAGGCTCAGAAAATTGATCGTCTAATGGAGAAATTCGCCAGTAGATACTGTGGCTGCAATCCAAACAATACGCTATTTGCCAGCGCTGATACCGTTTACGTGTTGGCCTTCTCCGTCATCATGCTGACAACAGACTTGCATTCGCCTCAAGTCAAGAATAAAATGACAAAGGAGCAATATATTAAATTAAATCGTGGCATCAGTGACAGCAAAGATCTGCCAGAGGAGTATCTTTCACAAATATACGATGAAATAGCTGGTCACGAAATCAAGATGAAGACAACATCGTCTGCCAAGCCACCAGGCAAACAAATCATCGCTAACGAAAAGAAGCGTAAACTGTTGTGGAATCTGGAGATGGAGTTGATCTCCGCGGCGGCGAAAAATCTGATGGAGTCTGTGTCGCACGTTAAATCACCATTCACTTCTGCCAAACACTTGGAACACGTGCGACCAATGTTTAAGACTGCGTGGACCCCATTTTTGGCTGCCTACTCAGTCGGGCTGCAGGACTGTGATGACCCAAAGATCGCTAGTCTTTGTCTTGACGGGATTCGTTGTGCAGTGCGAATCGCCTGCATTTTTCATATGAGCTTGGAACGGGATGCTTATGTCCAGGCGCTCGCACGCTTCACGTTGTTGACTGCCAACTCACCCATCACGGAGATGAAAGCAAAGAACATTGACACCATCAAGACATTGATAATGGTGGCGCACACGGACGGTAACTACCTCGGCGGAAGTTGGTTGGACATTGTTAAATGTATTTCCCAGTTGGAGTTGGCACAGTTAATTGGTACTGGAGTGAGACCGCAATTTTTATCCGGACCCTCAGGCAGCCACCACATTGATGCGTTGGATCCAAGTGTAAAGGAGCATATTGGTGAGACAAGTTCTCAGAGCGTGGTTGTTGCTGTTGATCGCATTTTCACTGGATCAATTCGACTGGACGGTGACGCTATTGTGGACTTTGTCAAGGCTCTGTGCCATGTCTCCCTCGATGAGCTGAATGGACAGCAGCCGCGAATGTTTTCGCTGCAGAAAATTGTTGAAATCTCGTATTACAATATGGGTCGTATTCGTTTGCAATGGTCCCGCATCTGGCAGGTGTTGGGTGATCACTTTAACACTGTCGGTTGTAATCCAAATGAAGAGATTGCATTTTTCGCGTTGGATTCACTGCGTCAGTTGTCGATGAAATTCATTGAGAAAGGAGAATTCGCAAACTTCCGTTTCCAAAAGGATTTCTTGCGTCCTTTTGAGCACATCATGAAGAAAAACTTTTCACCAGCCATTCGGGACATGATTGTTCGCTGTGTTGCCCAGATGGTTAATTCACAGGCTCACAACATTCGATCCGGTTGGAAAAACATTTTCTCAGTTTTTCATCTGGCTGCATCCGACCAAAATCAAGCCATTGTTGATTTGGCCTTTGAGACTACGCGCAAAATAATCAACGATCTGTATCAACGACAGTTCCACATTATGATTGATTCGTTTCAAGATGCTGTCAAGTGCCTGTCCGAGTTTGCTTGTAATTCCCAGTTTCCCGATACATCAATGGAGGCCATTCGGTTGGTGAGGACGTGTGCCCAATGCGTTGACGCTAGTCCACATTTGTTCGCCGAACATTCTGGCATGGAAAATGACAATCCCGTGCCGGAAGAGGAACGCGTCTGGGTTCGCGGTTGGTTCCCGATGCTGTTCTCCCTGTCATGTGTGGTGAATCGCTGCAATCTAGATGTTCGAACGCGAGCACTCACCGTTCTATTTGAGATCGTGAAAACGCACGGCGATTCGTTTAAGCCGAATTGGTGGCGCGAATTGTTTAACATTGTTTTTCGCATCTTCAAATTACCCGAACACTTCACGGAGAAGGCGGAACGCATGACAACAACGTGCAACCACGCACTTTACGCCATCGTAGATGTTTTCACACAGTACTTTGACATCTTGGGTGACCTGCTGCTGGACAAATTGTACGCCCAACTGCACTGGTGCGTACAACAGGACAACGAGACTCTGGCGCGTTCCGGCACCAGTTGTCTCGAGAATCTGGTCATCTCAAATGGCTTTAAATTCAATGACGACACATGGGGCGTCACGTGCCAATGCATGCTGGACATATTCCGCAGTTCACTGCCCGATGAGTTGCTGACGTGGAAGCCAACAAGTGGTACACAAAGTGAACAACAGCAGACTGGTTACAATAATTACCACCATCAAAGGGCGCTGGAGAATGGCGAGGTGAGACACGGCATTTTGAAGCGCACTGGCTCTCAGCATTCGGTGTATTCGATGGGAGATGACACACGCACGAGCGAATTTTCGGGACAAAGTCAGGTGTTTGCGTCACTGTTGATCAAGTGCGTCTGTCAGCTGGAGTTGATTCAGACCATTGATCACATAGTCTTTTTCCCGGCCACCTCACGCAAAGAGGACGCTGAGACGTTAGCGTTAGCGGCTGCCGATCTGACCGGTGGCGGCGGCAATACTACGACCGGTGTCGCCAGTGGCGCTGCCTCATTGAATTCTGCCAACAACAATTCCACGGAGTATCAACGCGAGGAACAGGGAATGTACAGCTACCTGAATACAACGCATCTGCTGCAGTTGGTGGATTGTTTGTTACAGAGCCACAGTTTCGCTAACCAGTTTAATTCGAACCACGAGCAGCGGAATATTTTGTGGAGGGCTGGTCTGAAGGGATCTGTGAAACCGAATCTGCTGAAGCAGGAGACAATGTCGTTGGCATGTGTGTTGAGGATACTTTTTAAAATGTACGGCGATGAGAGCCGGTCCAATGACTGGCCAACTATTGAGTTGCGACTGATTGGTGTGTGTCGTGAGGCGTTGGAGTACTTTTTGAGTCTGCAGAGCGAGAGTCATCGTGATGCTTGGACGTCATTGCTACTGCTGGTGTTTACTCGATTATTGAAAATGCCTGATTCCAGGGTGAGTTATTTTTTTGACAACATCTTTTATCATAATTAACGAGAATAATTTACTTCAGTTTGCTGCACACATCGAAAGTTACTATGACCCACTTTGCGACATCGTGTCATTCGACCTAAAGCCTGAACTGCGAAGCACTTTGCGCCGCGTCTGGCATCGAATCGGCCAAGTATTTGGCATCAACAAAAACACTAAGAAGAAATTCAAGGAGTAAAGCTGGAGATTAAGTCACTTGTGTAGATTTGCGTAGCTGGTGGTAAAAGCCACAAACAGTAAACGCATATAACCAATAGCATTAAATCAAAACGAATTAAAAATATAGAGAGAAACGATGATACATTCTGCGCATATTATTTATTGAAAATGCAATTTTACTGTTAGGAGTTCATTAAATTAAATTTAAGTTGTGATTCGAATTGAAATTTGACGAAGTATTGACTAGAAGCGCTTCAAAAGTGTTATGCTTGGGAACATTCTGTATTGTTTCCAAGATGTAAAATCTATATTTTTATTTAATTTTTTTTTTTGTGCGAATAAACACACTACATATTTAGTTAAGAATTTATTTGTATTTTTGAGTTTTTTTCTTTTATATACAAATTTTATAAATTTATAAAAATACATTTGACATAAAGTACATAAACTAGTTGAATTATCGTGCCGTTAAATTATATTTTCTGCCTGCGTAAAATCTTAAGTAAAGAGTAGCAGAAAACGATCAGAAACGTCCTTTATATTCCTAAATATAATGCGAAATTCAATAAAAAAAAAAATTGGTTGCCTGTAAATGCCTCATGTAACGGAACCAAATCGGATTCTTAGCAGTTAAAATTGTTGATCTTAGGTCACACCAAGTAGGTAATACAATTTTAGTCACCACAATCATGTCCTTAAGATGTTTAGTCAATAATAATGCATGACTCAATCAGTTCTTATGTAATCATTATTTATAGGTCAATAATAACTAACGTTTTTAAATGATGTTCATGATAATCGTGTCTTAAAACCACTTGACATGATTTTCTCATATCGAGTGCACGTAATCGATTTTATGTTGTAGTTTCACAGCATTTTCTTATTTATATGTTGTGCTTGTGAGTATCGCTTGTGTCCTTAATTATGGTTAAAATGTATATTTTTAAGAAATTTTGTCGCTGAAACAACTGTGGCGTTGCGAACAAATTGTTGTAAGATCTAATTCGAATTTTCTTTGAATTTTTTTAAATATGTTAATTTTTTTTCCCTTAACTTGTGACGGTGATAAGTAGATAAGTTTGTTGCACCCGCAAATAGTTACTAAATTGTAGTTAATCCATAGAACTTTAAGGTTGGTGTTACGTAAATCGATTATAAATTATACTAAACTGTTAACTATTTTGCAGTAACTAAATTATTACCGTTAAATTTAATTAAATACAACCAATTTGGCTAAAACAGCATAGGCTGAAATTGAATTTATAAAATTTCAGAAAATGTATTTTATGGATATCATATTTTGTACATAGCGGAATGAAAATAAAATTATTATTCAGATACCTAATTACACTTATTTATACTATCATTATGTAAACAAATTAAATATATTTATTCCGCAAAACATAGTTTTCAATGTATTTTTCAATAAATAAGAAAAAAGCGTGATGAATAACGGTATCCGAATATCCTATTCTACCTGCAAATGTCTTAGT
>JANSTS010006162.1:71844-83712 GCA_026546915.1 Sylvicola fuscatus | reverse complement strand
GAGGATTGGCCTGAGTCCCCCAGATACCAATCCTTGGAAGTGGACTGAGTCTCCCGCTCCTGACCACGACTTCCAAACCCATTTCCTGGACAAGGACTGACACCGTCAGTTCCCATCCTGGAAGTGGGATTGGAAGACCCTGACCAGGGAGTCCCATCCCATCTCCAGACCCAGTCTTAATCCCAGAACTGGTACTGAGTCCCCCAGTCCCAGTTCCAGAGCTCAGACTGAGCCCCAGTGCTCCCAGACGTCTATCCCCCACGCAGTCTGGAGCACAACTGCTGACTTTCCCTTGTTGCGCTTGTACTTATAGCCCAATACCTAATATTCTGTTCACAAGTACGAGACTTACTTATATATATGTTATTTGTATGAAGCTGTCAAAACTACTTGTCCAAAAATCTTTCAAATAGATAAACCGTACGTGAAAAGCACTACAAAGCGCAAAGTATTCGTTAATTTAACGAACATTGATTCGTTAATTTAACGAACAAATATTCGTTGTTTTAACGAACAATTAACATATTCGTTGGTTTTCGAACAATTCCTTCCAGTCCCATTTCCTGAACAGGGACTACACCCTCAATGCCTATCCTTTAAGTGGGATCGGAAGACCCAGACTAGGGAGTCCCATCCCATCTCCAGACTTAGTCTTAATCCCAGAACTGATACTAAGTTCCCCAGTCCCAGCTCCAGTACTCAGACTGATCACTATTGATTCGTTAATTTAACGAACAAATATTCGTTGTTTTAACGAACAATTAACATATTCGTTGGTTTTCGAACAATTCCTTCCAGTCCCATTTCCTGAACAGGGACTACACCCTCAATGCCTATCCTTTAAGTGGGATCGGAAGACCCAGACTAGGGAGTCCCATCCCATCTCCAGACTTAGTCTTAATCCCAGAACTGATACTAAGTTCCCCAGTCCCAGCTCCAGTACTCAGACTGATCACTGAGCCATCGTGGTCCCAGACGTCTACTCCCCACGCAGTCTGGAGCACAACTGCTGACTGTCCCTTGTTGCGCCTGTACTTATAGCTTGAAGCTACAAATTTCGTTCATATGTTTAATAGTGTAACTGCAAACGCCTGTATCGCCTTTATGGTTAAAAAGCTAAAAAACATATTATTGGGATTTTTAATTGCCTAATACTCGGCGCATGACTAGTCATCTTTTCGGTTTGCCTGGTAGAAATTTAAACACATGTCTTAATGTATAAGAATTAAGGATATAAATAAACCAAAGACAATTCAATAAACTTCGAATTGAATTTGATGTTCATAGTAATATACATATATTCCATAAAAATGTAAAAATCGAAGCAAATTTATTTCCTTATTTTTCTGTAACTCTTATCAATGATTGCTTTTCTTACGCAGGTTTCTTTGTGACTTAACTCGCGATCAATTAAATAATTTAAACAAATTTATTTTATTTATATTTCTTAATTTCCTGTAAAAGTCCCAAAAAACAAATTATCTGCGGGAAAGATAAAAATAAATAACTCATATTTTGTGCGTTCTTGATGTCTCGAAGACGCACACTTAGGTATTAAGTTGTTTTTCGAAATGACACCCTTATTTGCAGTCAATTTTAATGCCATCTTTTTGTAAAATATTAAAAAAATTGTCTCCTGTAATATTTCAGTAAAAACATCGAATCAAAATGAAGTTTCACCTGATTCAATTAACTTACCCATTTCAAAGTATTTTTTCTATAGAAATTTGGAGAGCAGCGATTTAACTTTTAATCGAAAACAAATTAACATTAAATAGCAATCTATAACTTTTTTCTTTCAAAGTTCATTTCTTTAATCCTTTGAAGTGATTCGTTCAGCACAACAAAAGCTTTAAATAAAAATCCATCAAGCTCCATAGTATTTGCGCTTGATGAAGCGGAAAATGTTGCTGCCAAAAGTTTCCTGTCGAATTAAGGCATATACTCGCATGTTCAACGTACAATGTATATGTTATATGCTGCTGTAGAGCATCCGTCGCTCCACGCTGTGCCAGTTCAATGACGGAAAAGTGTCCAACTTTGGCATAAGAACGCTTTACTTTTTATCCACGTAATTGAGCCATCTAATTTGATTGGAGCAGGTGAGACAAACGCACACTTATTAAACAGTATCAATTTGCCATCCTCCCCTTCAGCTTTATCAGACTCCCCTAGTCGCGCTGCGCCGCGCCGCGCCACCACCGTCGCCACCGCGCCGCCCCACTGCACACAATTGGCGTCGACACGTACACACATTTACATAGAGCGCCGCGTATAGAAGGAGTAGCTATCTTGTTGATGGTCGCGTCTCACAGTTACCGCCTCGCCGTGATTATCGTCATCATCTTCTTTTTCTTCTTTTTCACCATTTTCGTCTTGAGATCAACACGGAAATTTCTGAACAATTTCAAATTACTTTGAAGAATGGAGTGCACGCCGTACGTTGAAGAAAAATGATCCCGATGGCGTGGCGGCAGATGCTGGGGACTCGATTTTCATCCCTTAACGAGGGTACACAAAAGGTCACCTTGTTCACTTAATAATTCGGCTCATTTGTTTGCCTTCCTCCATTGAACATTCCTTTATTATATTAAAGGCACTGACTACGGAGTGCTGGAGTGTCTTTTCATGGATGGACGAATTATGAGCCTCGTTGCATTAGCTTTATTAATATTTTGCTATACGATAAGAGCGGCATTAGAGCGAGTGTGTGCCGATTGCGATCGAGATTGATGAATCAACAAAGTTTAAGGACGATTTATTCATTTCTCGGTGGATTTATACAATTTTTCTGCAGGATTCATCGGTTGCTAGCTAATACTTACGTTGGTCTACTCGAAAGGGAAATGCTAAAAAAAACAAACCAGGACACCGTCATTTCAATTTAACTTGCGTTTTATTTTTTCATCTTTAATTATTTATTTTGTATTTTTCGTCTCATCAATTATCAGTTAATTGTTTTTCATATTGTTGTGTATATGTGTGTGTGTATGTGTGGTTGTGTGTGTGTGTGTTGAGTGAGATATACATACATATATGTATATTTTATTCATATATATTTATATTTTATTCCTTTTTTTAATAGCACGGCCATTTTCAAATATTTCTTTTACAATATTATAAGTGGTTTTGTCTGTCATCAAAAATATTAATATTATTACATTTTTTTTGTTCTCTCGTCTTATAAAAAACATCTGGGGAATTTTTATGTCCTTAATTCCAATTGATTTATAATTTCATTCAAAATGCAATGAGAAATCATAGAAACTCTCCACCCATCACTTTAGTAATTTAATAAGTTTCGTTTCGTCCATCTTTTGTCAATAAATTATTACTCAATTTTAGTTGGATAGGTTTTATTTTGCGGCTTTGCGTAATTGTTTCGTTAATTGTTGTTAGTTATTAAATTTATATTTAAGTTTTCTTTGAGTTTTTTTGTTTTATATTAATATATGTAAGTCTTAAATGTTGTTTGCAAACGTTTATGTATGATTATAACTGTAACTGGGGTTATTGTTTGAGTGTTAATTTTTTCTTTGTTGAGGGGGTGGCAAATAATACAACATTATTTGAATGTGTAATAAGAAAGAAATGGCCCACCGAAGCTGTTGGATTTGAATGAATCTGCGTTATGTGTGTGAGTGTGTTCATGTGTGTATATGGCTTATACGTTATTAATATATTTGTATTTAGCTGTCCAGTAAATTATACATAGGTTCTGTTAAAATTACTCTTATAGTTAGCAATTTTTGTTTTATGTTTTTTTTTCACTTTATTTATACTTTTTAACAATTGTATATATATACTTTATCTTTTCACGTGTTATGTTTTTGTGCTGCTACATCTATTATGTGCAATTTTCATATCTTTTTTCTCATTTTTTCGTTATTTTTGTTCATTTATATATATATTGGTTTATATATATATATAGTTTTCATACTTTATACAAACATATGTATGTGTTGTTTTATCCTTAATTGTATATAATTTCCCTTACAATGTACTTCATTTAATTATATATTATTTATAAGGTTATTCATAAATTTGATTTATAAATATCGCTTTTGCACATTTTCTGTTGTATCTCTTAAACAATAGTTTTTTTTTCTCACCAATTTTTTTTTGTGGCCTTAGCTCTTGTAAAACTCTCCCTCTTTGTCTAAATTGTGTCAAATAATTTTCCTTTAATACAATATAGATGTATAATTTGATTATATTTGATTAATTGTTTTTGCTTTGATAATAACATTGTAACATATAAAACAATAGAAACAGCTACAGTCAACTAAATAGTTAAAAAAAAAACAATAAAATAAAAAGTTCTAAACAAAAGTTTTGCATTTTTTCATTATTGCTTTTTGTTTGATTGTATTTTATTTATTTTTTATTCACCTTTTTTTATGATTTGCTTTTATTTGTTTGATTTTATCAATTTGATTGCTGTTCTTTTGTTATCGTTAATGTTGAATTAACCCAAACTTACATAAGAGGATAATTATTTATTTTGATTAGTTGTCAAAAGGATTAGCATTTACAATAAAAATTGCTATCGCCCGCCGAAGGCGATCCGATGGTCTCAACGTCTTCCTTTAAAACCTAAAATCACTTACACATTATTTCGTTCAATATTGTTTACTGTTTAATTTAATTATATATTAGGAAGGGGTCGTTTAGTCCCTCCACCGTTACATACATTAATCAATAATTCTTTTAGTTTGTATAAAATTCACAATGTTTACATCATATGTATAATAATTTTTCTGTTTTATTCATATTTTTGTTTAAATATTTTATGTAATCGTTTACTTTTGCTATTTTATGCACTTATACAACTTACATAATGTCTACATAATGGAATGGGGAAGTCTATGATGGAGGGAGGAGGGTAACATATAGAGAAATTCCTGGATGTTACATCAAACAGTTAAATTAACGAATGTTGGATTTCACACCAAAGTAGGGGGATTGGGGGGTGGGGGTAGGAGGCAGTAAATGGAAGCAATTTGGATGGGGTGGGGTTCAGATCACTGTTCACTGTGTTTTAAAAATATTTCGTTATTTTTTTTTTTTTGGAAATAATTTGTGTTTTGCATTTTCTGTAGCGAAGTTTTCTTTAAATCTCCCCTCATTTGCTCGGCATATTCATCCCTCACATTATTTCATGCTAACCCTATGTTCTATCGCCTAAATGACTACAATATTCATTTTATTTTCATTTATATCTATTCTCATTTTGTATTTAATAATAATAATAATTATCATTCAATTATGAATAAATATCATGTATGTATATTACTTTATTTCTGGTAACAATTATCGATTGCATTGATTTACATATTTTTTAAATTTAATTTACTTGTCTTCATCTCACCATTCTCATTACAAATTAAGTTACTTTAATTCCCGGCTGTTGTAAATTTTCGCGGCGTGTTGGTCTTATTTGCATGCATCCATCAAGATTGATTAATTGTATCATAATTCTATATTAATTGTTGGTTGTACTTCAATGAATTTTATCGTCAAATAATTGTGTATTATCCGAAACAAGTCATTTAAAATAAAACAAAACAGAGAGGACAAAAAAACAAACAACAATGTACTGCCAATATTGACGGTAATTGTTTATAAACCTAATGGTGTTAAATTGATTGAAATTGAAGTAAGGTACAGTGGGATGTTGGCAGTGTATAGAGGAAATTGATGGCGACCGGTTCGACGCATTACAGCGAAGTGGATGCATTTAGTGGCAGGAGTCAGGATATTTTCAATAAAAGTTGGGGGTGGTGGCATACGCGTATTAATGTGCAGTATTTCACAAATTATTCGCAAAATGAGATTGCGACAATAAAACCGCATTGAAAGCGTGCAATTAGTAACACGGCCTATCAACCATCATTTAAATACTGGACAGGGTGAATTGCAGGACGAATTTACCAAAAATTAACCGACCAAAACAGTTTGTTATAAGAATTTTAGGGAAACGGGAAATTATGTCGAAACATTTAGTAGTATGTTAAAATTTGTGAAACCTTTTCATCTTAATCAACAATCCTTTAACACATAAGGAATAGTAAATAATACGGATTTAGCGGAAGTTGGAGTTTCGTTAAAGTACACCTGTTAAGATGCAAAAACAAAAACGGTAAATTTTTATGTTTAGGAGTTTCTTAGATTCTATGTTATTAATTTAAAAACCTTGAATTTGTTGGTACGTTGTGAAATGTTTTTATTTCATTTAATATATGTTATGTAGAGAAAAATGTGTAAATTATATTGCCAAACTAATGGTTGCCTATAGATAATATCTGTTTTGTGTATGAAGATTAGTTATATTTTGTCTTAAAGTAAAAATATAATGCAAACAAAATCTTGTGGTAACCGAGAACTGAAGTAGAACGAATTCAACACAATTAATCACTATCATTTGATACCACTTTTATTATATCCATATCTCTGCTATTTTCATATAATTGTTCATTGTGTTCGTACTCACTAAATATGCGCATTAATTCTGCTATGCTTAATGTTTATACTTATGCTTAGTGTTTATATTGTTTAAAACGATGTGCGTGTGCGTGAAGTTTTGATTAACCACTTATAATGTATTGCAGTGCAGTTATGTTCACATGTAGTAGTCATGTAATGCCTATAGGTTTCTATGTAAATTTGGTATTGGCAAATGAATCCTTAGGAATTCGCAGTAAATGCGCCACAGAACAGCGAAGTTTGTGTGCATTGTGCCGCGTGAATTCGAAAAGCGTTCAAAACACAGGTAAAACACACGAAAGTTTGTCTTTCTGAAAACAATTAAATTGATATAGTATAACAACAACAAATTCAAACAAAAACGTTTTTTCATTTTCTTCTAAATGATGTGCATTCGGTCCACTGTTCATATTTAAGTGTATTGTTCATATTTTTTTTCGGCATCTACACCTGTCAGCAGACTGAAATTGCTGCTGCTCATATTTTCCTATAATGTATACCATATATGTTTTAAATATCTTAACTCATAAGTGTATGTACCGTTTAAGTTTCGATTAATATCTAGTCATAATTGTAGCCTACAGTTTATTTCTATAACGTCTGTTGTATAAATATCTATCTATATTTTCTACATTCTGCACCCTCTTATTTATTTATATAATATATTTTTGTATGTTTTTTAAAATCCTATCTAAATGTCCATAATTCATATTTCGCATGTAATTTCACTTACTCACTACAATGTGCTCTCTTTTTGTCAGTTATTTTGAACGACATGCAATTCTTTATAATATGTTTATTTATGTATATTTTTTCTTTCTCGTGTAATTATCGTGAACGCAGCGCCAGACGAGAATGCTTTCAATGTGCACAGTCAAATAAAAATGCATTTTAATGCAATAATCAACAATTTTAAATAATTAGCAAAACAAAAATCAACTAAACCAGGATAATCAACCCCAAAATGCAGATTAGTAGGTGTAACCGTGTGATTGGTATGTATTTACAGTAATTGCATCTCTTAGCAAATTTAAGGACTTTAATTTCTCTAGTAATTTTAATTACATATATGAGTATTTAATTGATATATGTTTTTACGTTATTTTACAACAAATGAGAAATATAAGCAACTTATAAACAGAGTAATAATTACTATTGAAAATGCATTGATAGTGCGGATGTTATCATTTAAAATTACCACAAAACAAGAATATGTTTATTTTTAAATTTACAATTATGCTGCAACACCGTTCTTGTTATGTAAAATCCAAAAACGGTCACGCTGACATTTCTGATGTGTCAAAGTCGTGGAAACGCGTGTTTGCATTTGGCTGCTTTTGTTGTTCTGGATATATTAATTATGCAGTATTTATGTGAAAACATTGTTTGCTAGTGTTTGTATGTTTTCATTGAATAAGCTGTTAATTAATAACAATTTTTTTTATTATGACCGCATGTTTGTTGTTGTTGTGCGCGAAAAGTAACACCCCCACCCTTAATGTAGTGACATTTTCCGAAAATATTTGCACCACGACGATTGTTTCATTCATAGTTAAAAATAACAGAAATCAAAAGAAACGAATAAACAAACTTTCCACAATTGATTGGTGTAAATAATTATGCTCCACGATAAAATATTCAATCATTAATGTACTACGCATGTTGCTTGCTGTTATCATATTTATGCTAATAACTTTATTTGTAATTTAGTGGTATGTCTTAATAAATAGTTTTATATTTATAGTTACTTATAAGTTGTCATTTATTCTCTTTTTTTTTCTAACTAGAGTTTCTTATTCCAAAGGTCTAGATTAATTTTAAGTTGTTTTATCCGCGATTTGTTTAAACTCTGTAATTTATTTTTCTTCTTCTCATTAAAATATTATTTCAATATGTTTAATTGTATGTGTGGTTCCTATAATCAATAATCTCACCGTACAAGCCATCATAAGTGAGTGGGCTGCTAGTAAGAGTGTTTTAATTTTCTTATTTTGTACAAAATGGCGCGCCAGCCTTCGTTAGCCTTAATTTTAATTTAATTTAAATTAGTTTGCCCTCATCCATATGCGCACAAAAACATTATTCCAATAGTGTAATGTGAATGCGCACACAAATATGCTATTCCGCATTGTTTTAAATTTGTATTCTTTTTTATGTGTTTTGTTTTTGTTTTTTTTTTTTACTTTTTTTGGTTTGTTGCAAATTTTAAATCATTTTTTTAATCTCTTTGTTAGTTGTTAGTGTTAATTTGACATAATGAACTCCTCACCTTTACTGCTACCACGAGTCGTGACACGTTGAGTTTTTTCTTCTAAAAAAAATGAGGTCGCGATGTCTAGTGCGACGGATGAGCCACGCAGCCACACATCGATGGCAGTCCGACTCCAGCTGCAGTCATGGCGGTTGCAGTTGCTGATGTCGCTGATGATAATGAAGCTGATGATGATGATTGTGGTTGCTGCGTTGTTGGCCATCATGGCAGCTACACAAGAAGGCTTGGCGCCAACCATTCATCTTCAGCCAGCTGCCGAATTGGGTGCGGGCACAAGAACAACAACAAGAAGAAAAGAAGAGAACGATTCGGTAAGTTATGCAGCTGCGTCAACAAAACTGGTGCGCTGGCTGGTGCGGCCACGCGTTGAAACAACACAAAAAAGCGCATTTTTGTCTAATGAGTGCTTACATTAATTTCGTTTTAATGAAATGCTGACTGTCTGCTGGGGGTTGTGTGTAAGGGGGTGCAGTGTGTAAGAGGGGTGGGTGCGTTAATTTGCATTTATACTCGTATGTTTCACCATTTTTACAATAAATTTTTGTTTTACAAATTACATTTCAATTGCACAAAGTCCTATTATTATCCGCTGTAAGTGAATTCAATTTGCATTTTTATGCGTCAACTGAAGTGGCGATTCAAATTTTAGCAATACTTTGGATGCATTCTTGCATACAGTACGTGTGTTTGCGTGTGAAATTAGAAGTCAATCATGCAACAAATTAAACTCTTCAATTAGTTTGCTAATCATTGTGTGCGGCGCATTTACATCGCGGTGGTGAGTTGATTGGCAGTAAACTTGCAGCCAAAACTGATGCACAGACTCATGTTAACCCATTCCATGGAACAAAACAATAAATGCATTATGTAAACATGCTGGGAATTTAAAGTGCGCGGCTACTTAATTGCCTTTACATTTGTTTGTACAACATTATTTACATTTTGCCTAGCAAATGATTATGGCAAATTATTTATGGTTATATTTTACAAAATATCATCCGTTCAAGTGCTTTCCCATTTTTATATATAATCAACAAAAACTGGCAAAACAAATTTGTACACGATTTTGGGGCTCTCAAATGCATGTTTTGTGCAAACACAAACGTTGTTTGTTGCAGTTTGCTGTTTCAAAATAAAATGCATTCAAACAGAAAATTTAGCGCAAACGGTATTCAATTCCTAAAGAGTATAAAAGCCAAATAACATCGAATAGGAAATAAAGAGATGGTGCTGCGTGCAATTTTAAGTGGATGTTACCTGAGGGCTCACCTGAAACTGCTGCATGGGATAGGCTACCACGCCAGCAGCCTGGGGCAATGCACTGCCAACACCTTGTGCAGCGATTTGCTGCGCTGTGGCTGTCGGTATTTGGGCCTGTGTTGGCACCCCCTGCCAAGCCCCCGGGATCTGCACTCCCATTCTGCAACGAAATGAAGGAAATTTAGCTTTTATAAAATGTCCCTTTTACAACACTAAATCTATAGTGAATTTCGTCATTATTGGCTGCTAGAGTGACAAAAATGTGTTACCCCATATATCCTTGTTGGTATCCAGCAAACTGTCCATAGGCAGCGTAGCCTTGCATGCCCTGCAGAAACTGTCCTTGTAGCGGAGCAGATGGAGCTGGTGCAGCGGGATATGTAGGCGCCGGTGGATACCAGTATCCAGCTACTTGCTGTCCGTAAGCAGCGCCAAAAGGAAAGCCAGCTTGGCTGAGTGCCTGACTGGCAATGGATGGCGCGTTATTCGGATCGCCACTTTCCTTGCCCCAAGAGCACTTTACCGGCTGTGCATTTATCTCCGAATTATGTATGGCGACAATGGCATGAGTGGCCGCTTCTTTTGTCGAAAATCTATGCGCCGCACATAAAATACAAGAATATTTATGTTAAATGACATTTCTTGAGCAAATAAACAGTTTTTTTTTTTTCATTCAAACAACTCATTTGACAATTTACCTGATGAATGCATATCCCTTGTCCTTGAAGACGCGAATCTCTTGGATGTTGCCGAACGGCGAGAACGTCTTCTGCAGAATCTCCTCGGTGAGAGCTCCTGATAGGGCGCCATTCACACCGCCACAGTAAACAGTGCAGTTTGTGGGACTACTTTGATTGTAAACTTCATCAAAGGTGAGAGGCTTTGCATTTACTGAAACATGATAATGAGTGATATTTCAAGTCAGAAACACCTTTCTCGTATACGCATTTCGGCGATTTTTATGTAAAACAAAATGGTTATTTACTAATTGCGCTTATGCTTAATACATGGTGTTTATGCGCATGTTTTCAAAACGATTAATCAACACACAATTAAAATTTGATAGCGAAAATTGCTTTGATTTTCATATTAAGTAGAATTTTGTAAGTAAATTTAAATATAGACAGTAAGAGATAAATAGACGGTATATATTGATACGTACAGATAGAGGATTTATGTAAAAAGAGAACGAAAAATGATTGAGAATAGAAATTCGATATAAAATAAACATGAAAAATAAAAGACGGTAATAAAGAGCATGCGAAGAATTTGTAATGAAAATATTGAGATAAATGTATTTGAAAAGGGATGGTTTCGTTTATAATGGGTTAACATGAAGAATTGGCCATAAATTATGTGAACTTGTGTTTTCTCGAATTTACCCTTCAAAACAATTTTTTTTAATTTACTTAATACCTAATAACAAACTAATTTATGTACATTATCTGAAGGGATGAAAGGTCACCACTTTCTATTTAGATAGCAGTAAACATTTGAAAATTGTAATTAAACATTTTGAGTTGCAAAAAAAGTAGAAAGTTTTCTGCGAACGGTCAAATGTTTAAGATGAAAACAATGAATGGTAATTAATTAAAATGCAATAAATTTATGTAATTGAACTGGAAGTGTGTATAAAGTCAATGAAACTGTATTCATTAGGAGTCCTTTCATATCCTAGCAAGTTCTGCAAAAGTTTCATCGTTCCTATATTCATGTCATTAAGCACTGGAAGCGTAAAAGTCCGACCGATAAAGTCTTGTACTGTTTAAATTGTAATGAATACACACCACTGAGTCACGTTAAATTAGTGTGCCCTGGGAAAGGGGGGGGGGGGTGGTTGGCAGAATTTA